>JABFPK010000831.1:0-13567 GCA_022817445.1 Habroteleia sp. ZL-2020
CTATAATTTAATATTTAAATATTCAAAGGATTAAATTACTTTAAATAATCCTCAGCATAATAAAATATATTCATTAATAATAAAACTTATTAAAAATATATATAGCTTTACATGAACTCTTTTTTTCCGTATCTACAATATAATTATTTCTATGTTATTATTATAATGAAAATCATATTCTCATAGACCAACTTCCTATTGTCACGTGATCTCGAGGATACGGATATTCTTTGGGTAATGTAGCGCAGTACAGTATGTTGAAGTGGTTGGAAAAATTCAATTACACTCTAATGTTGAGCATGTACCAGCAGTTGAGAGGCAACGGATTTTCTCTCGCCATGGTATTTGAAGTGGCTGAAAAAATTCAATAATATCGCTTTATCGGATGTACAAGAACAATATAAACCCTGGAGAATATCACGAGTATTAAAGAACTGGTTTTGTAAGACACGAATTTCTCTGCAAATGTCAATCACTTGCATTGAACATAATAGTTGAACGAAGAACGATTTTGCAATCAATTTAGTAGGATGAAGCGTACGAATAAAACAAATGTAAACACATACAAGTCGCCGATAAATTTCCAAAAAATAGGAGGAAAAATTGCGCGCTTGAAATATCACATGACAACACATAGTTTCCCTATTTCGGCATTCCTCAAGCAGCAGCTAAATTCTTAAAACTGTCACATTACCATAAGGAATTCTGCACACCTATATCTGCGCTCGCGTTCATTTTTATTTTGAATGAAATAAGCTCGAATTTACTGCACAACCCATTCATCCGGCTGAATTCGTGGCGATGATTATTCTAAACAATTTTCACCGATTAGAATAACTTGGACTTGGTGGTTTTTGACAAATTCCCAAGTGAAGGTTCAATTGCCTCTGACCCCGACCGAACGAGGGTCGACTAACCGCAGGTTTTTATTCTATCCAACAAAATAAACTCGCTCTAACATCTAACAAAGTAAACGCGTTCTCAGTCGCGCCAATCGATAGGTCCTATCCGTCTATCTTTGCCGTTTTGTGTAACGAAAAAAATTTGCTCCCAGCTTCGCTGCGTTAAATCATAAAAAAACGAAACTGAATTCTCCTTGAACGTGCCCCGGCTCGTACATAAGTCTTCTTATTTTCAATTCCGTCACTTCTGAATCAAGACGCCTGTATCTCTCGGTGCACGAAAATTCCGTGTGTCTGACAAAACGTCCGCCCTTGGTTACTGGAGGTAACGATAATGGCTTTGAAACATTGCAGACCCTGGCCTCTAAGTATATAGAGAGGATGAAAAAGGACGCGGCATAGGCAGCGTCGAAAGAGCAAGTGAAAAGAGAATGCTTAGCCTGCCGCCGTGTGTATTTTGTGCTCGTGTGCGTGTACGTACGCTGTAACTGGGGATTCTTGTGTTGGGGTTAAGGATAGGAGGTGTCTAGCCTGAGATAGCAGAAGCTATGTGATATACCGACGAGGCTGGTATTATCAAAAGACAAATTTCGCAAAGACCTAATAAAATATCTACGAAGAATTAGTTGCATGCAAAAAAGTTGAAAAAGAATATCCAAACTACTTCTGTTGGGCACTAACGACCGAAGATCTTGGAAAGTATTATCAGGAATAACTTTACAATTCAAAGTGTCACGTTATCTGCTTTCTATCCCAGAAAAGGAAAAAGTTGGGAGACCATTTTCGTGTCCGAAAATTTGTATTACGAGGGCAGAATTTCGCGTAGTCAAAAATTCGGTAAAAGTAGTTAGCGATTGTTTGCATCGAAAGAATCGTTCGCCGAGAATATTAAGTTGGAAAAATTTGTACGGAATTAAAAGGAGCGAAATTGCGCCGGCTTGAAGAAGCAGCGCTTGCATTTAATTCGGAAAACAATTAAACTATTTAAATGAACAACAGATATAAAAAGTGTTGATATTCGAAAAGCTCTCTATAATAGGATATACTCGGCGCACTTAACTAAATTATTCGCATTCTCTGAAAGATCAGATAAATGTAACTTATTTTTAGTGGATTAAAAATAATTCGCTGCCTTCTAAAAGGCACGCTGGAAAGCTTCCATCGCAAAATTATTGTGCTTAGCAATAAATTCATTTCGGCCTTTAAGTGTATATCTTTATATAGACCACACACATTTTCGTTGTCTGCTTCACTTTCACACAAATTAAGTGAAATTTAAGTTTGCAGTATTTTAATTCAGGGGATACTTGAAATAAACTTAAATATACTTTCTGATAATAAAAAAGTGGATTCAATTTTAAAAAGGATATATATATATTCAATTTAAAACGTGTAAAATTAAAGACGGTGGTGCGTAATAGACTTTTCCCCTAATTTCCTAATTTACATTATTTTAACAGTTAAAATTTTCATTTTTAATTTTGAACAATTTCATAATTAATAATTTATCTAACAATAATATTCAGTTTAATAGTAATTAGTAATATCGAATAACAAAAGTAAATTAATAAAGCTTCAAAGAAATATTGTAACTAGTTCCCCGTTACCAAGTTCAACAATATTTAACAATTTTATTATTAGCAACACTCTACTATAAAATTATTATTTAGAAACACAAATTACTTTTGATTTATCATCAATTAAAACTTCGAAAATATTTTTGCCTCAGACATATTTTTACAATGCGCATATCGAAAGCGAATAAGTGAAGCAGAAAAGTTAAAAAACAACTAATCCATTTTCCAAAAGCCTAGACTAATTTCGAACAATCGCTTTAAATGAACCGAATAACTTTCGTGGCGCAATAAAATATTCAAAACTAGCATTGGAAAAAAGTACTCCCTTCAGCATTTCATATCTCCATCCTCCGGGATTGAAGCTCGTGTTCAAACGTCACAAAAAACTTCCGGCTCTTTGCCGAACAAATAATCGTTTCTCCTAAGCATCTCGGGAGAACCGAGATCACATTTCCAATCGTACAACTAAAAAAAACCCAATTACTTAGTGCACGACATCAACCGATTTAATATGGCCAATCCTTCGTCGGGAGGACGATGCGTCAGGAGCAAAACGGCGCGAAGACAAGTCGAGGAAACAATCGAACTACGAATTAAATGGTCGAAAGCGTCATTACCCGCACACCGTGCGCCGGTAGGCAGATGTTCGGCAAATAATAAAGTGTGCAAATGGTCATGCGTGGACAAATAGAAAAATTTGAGTGCTGCAAACAGTGGAAGGAAGGCAGCGGAGGCTGAAGCGCGGGCAGGGGATGGGCAAGGGAACGGGATACGCGTCAGCTGGGCGAAACCGAGCGAGTAAAAGGATCAAAACGACGCGAGCAAGAGGAAAAATATGTGTGTCAAAGAAACTCTGGTGGGGCGTTGAAAATGCGCGAATGCCGAGAGTTGGGGAGGGGGTTACAGGTGGAGGAGGCAGGAAGAGCGCATAACGAGACAACGAAGAGACATATATGTCGTGCTCGCGAAGGCGTCAGAAGGGGAAGGACAACGCGCCGCCGGGGAAAAAAGGACATTTTTACTCGCCTTCCTGTCCCGGCTGACCATGCCGGCACTTTTCTACTGTGCGCTTCGGCGCTAGCGACTCCCTCTCATCCGTGCACCCACACACGGACAAACAGACGCAAACGCACACACTCGCGGAACGAGGGGTGCGCGTTCACGTCACTTGCGTCACGTTTGCACTTTATCGCGAATACCAGCAGCCTTTTCCGCAGCCATGGATATGAACACTGACAGATAACGTACTTTACCTCTTAGCCGTCAAGAAGAACCTTCGGAGCATAAGAGCGTAAGGTCTTCTTGTTCGGAGAAAAATACAGTAAATTTGACTATCCGATGTTTGTTGATGTTACCGGCAAACGATGCACGCTTGTAACCGTTTCTTGCATTTTTTGCAATATTAGTTTGCGTTTAGCGAAAGCTTTCAACCTCGGGCATTTAGCGTTAAATCAGGATCGAATGTATTTGATAAAGCGCGGACGTGAGAAATCTTGTTGGATTAAAAATATTAAGAAAAACTTATTAAAAATTGTCGCTCGGAGTTTTGCTTGAAACAAAATTGAGTTTTGAACTCGTGAAAATAGAAAGAAGTGCACGTCGTAACAGCTTTTGTGTCACGTGACTTTAAAAAATGTGTCTAACCATATTTCATTGCACCCACTCAATTCTAAGATATGGTTGGGATTATTGTTTAAATCGCATTTATTCAAGAAATATGAATCTCGGTATATGTACAATGTGCGCACTGAAAAGTTACGCAAACAAATATTATATATATATAGTGTGATATTCATAAAAGATATTTTTTATATTATGGACTTATAAAAATTATTACTATTATATCCATATATCTTGCACAATATAATAATTTTTCATTTAACTTTCTACTGCACGAAAAAAGAGGAAATGCCTTATTACGCCCATTTTAACGAATATGATTATAATAAAATAAATATAACTTTTTAACTTATTTATTCAGTATTCTTATTTTATCATTTCTAGAACATTTTAATGCTACGCGCTTTCGTCAGAACCACAAAGGGAATTTGAGTTTCAGTGACAACTATTTCATCCGCATTAATAGTAATTTTGTTACGGTTATAAACTTCATTATTGACTCAGTATTCTGTTTTTATAACGCATTTTATTATATTATTTCCATTTCTTTGTGTATATTTATATTCAGATATTAAATACGAAATATAAATTATGTAATATTAAAATAAACGAAACATGAAATAAATTTAAAATCAAAATTCGAATTATAAAATTATGTTCATCAGTGAAAGAAAATTGCTTTCAAAATTATTTGTAATTTCAAAACTAAAATCGTGCGCTAATTATGTATTATTTTTAATGTACATATATTTTTTTCATTTTAATATGATAGCAGAAATATATACAATATTTCCTACAAATATTTCTATTATATAAAAATACTGAATGCTTTAATAATATTTAAATTTTTATAAATATGCTTGAGTATGAGATATTTGCAACTTCAATTCATTTGTTATTTATTAATATATTTTTCATACATATTTCGTTTTGTATACTCAAACAATATATTTAAATTGTTACATTAATTATTTTCAATAAATTCTTTATATTATAGAATTACATTAATTTTAGATTTATAATTTTGTATGATTTAAACCTTTAAATATATGCTCTCTTTTTTTATATATATCTAGGTCATTTATAATGTAAGAGAACAATATTTTATGATAAATAAACTGATATGAAATGTTGATATTAATAACAAATTGTAGAGTTTCTTTTAAGATGTGATAGAGATAATACATGTTTGCCTTCTCTCAGTCTTATATATTTGATTTTATAGGAGCATAGAACTTTTTTATTTTTTGATTTTAATATATTAGATCCTCATATTTTGCAATATTCTTTCCAGTTTACAAAAAAAATCAATATCCACGAAGATATACTGAGAGATATTACTCCACCCTTGTTCTTTAACGTCTAATCTAAACGACATGAAGTTTGAGAATGGTAAATTGTATTCCTTTAGAACAAATCAACAGCTAATGTTATTAGTATAGAAAATCAATGTGTTTGCTTGAAAGGGAACTTTTTTCCGTTTTCTACGGAATATATAAAGTTAAAACAAATGTAATTAAATAAATTAATTACATACACTTTCCGTGATAATGCTGACATAAACAAAGATCTACCGAATAATAATGAAGATAAAAATGGTCTCAAAAGTGATTTTATTTAATGGAACATTAAGCAATGAATATTTTCACATGGATAAATTGGGGAAAACTGATTTGCTGACTTTTGAATTTTCTCATATAAAATCATATTACATGACTTTATATAAAGATGGTCGAAATGAACGAAATTTTTGCGATGATGCAAGTTTGGCATCATACTTCTTTTAAAAACATTGAAGATGTATTTTTCATTTTTCAACCCGAAACGCTTCTCTCGAATTACACGTACAAAATAACGAACTGACGCATTACTATACATGCGTATTATTGTGAAAATCGCCGTAATGAAATGTATTAGTGTAAATCAAAACGAAATCATTTATGTAATATACGGACTGTTAATTATAACAAATGCATCGCAATTAAATGTAGACGAGAATTTATGTCTGAAATAGACAAATAGTTCATTGCGCAGTTTCGTATCATTATTAATTAACTAGTACCAGCTGCAGGTGCATTTCTTATTAATCATTATAATCTCGTTGAAACTTTTCTTAAATTTCACAATGATTTTCAGTTCAAAGAGATAACATTGGCACTTATCTGAATTGCCTTTGAGCCGTATAATAAGAGATCAAGTTCATCCGTTTTCGACTATTATTATATCGACTATCTTGACCTAAGGCTTCTTTTGATTTAAGTTTGAATTGTGTGAGCATTGTCGAAGTTTAAGTTTCAACGCACTGTGCAGTTTATCTGACAATCTTAAAATTGACTATTCATAATAATGAATCATTTTTGTTTCTTGTTGTACAGTTTGCAACAGCTGTTTGATCAAATTTTAATACAAACTCCATTATTTGTACGCCAAATATTTTGCGAAACTATGTAAAGCTTTTTCAATAACGTTTCTGTGTATGAAATACGTTCAATGAAATATTTGCAAAAAGTATCGAGTTAAATTGTTTTCGTTTCTGTAAAGGAACGAAAATGAACAAACATTGCAAAGTCCTTTACAGTGTTCGTTCATTTAAACGCATTTCGTTAGACTTCCTAAAGCATTGTTATTTAAAATAATAATAAATAAATTGATCGGAAAGATATGTGCACGTACGTAAACTTTTATTGATACAAATAAGATTTGATCATCGCATTATTTTAAGATATTTCAAATTTTTGCTAAAGCTACAACGCTTTTGTAAAAACGCAATAACTTTTTTTAATTCGCCATAAATAAAAAAACTTATTGTTACAGTTATATTTAATCGTGCGTATTCAAGTCGTCATAATGTTGCACTCGAAATTATAATTTTAATACAATTGGTAATTAAAAAGTGTGACAATGTAATCGGAATTTTTTTGTGCTTTTAATGCTTTCATTGCACAGCCACTTCGACTAGGAATGTTAATTAAAATCTACATAAACATGCTTTACATCAACAAATATTTAATATAACAGGTTCAAAAATTCACACGTTAAAAATTTATTAATACATTCTTTACGTATGGGGTTTAATAGTAGTGCATCAGAAACCAATCAGCACTCCATTGTGTCCTGATCAAAATCCAATCTGTTTGATAGATGCTCTTCTATAACACGAATAGCGCCCTGATTAAATTTTTAGTCGGATTATTACCTCATCGTATATATTACTATATGTGAAATTTTAAAAATATGCCTGCGTCGTAAAATAAAACAAAAGAGAGATGTTGTTTCTACAACTTAAATATAAATTTGACCCAAAAACATCCTGTAGCAGATCAACATTTATTTATTTCTTTTTACTTTGAATATTTTAAAAACGTACTTTGTATGAATGTTAAAAAATTCTCTGAAATAATTAACGTTTCATTAGAAGACATGGTAAAAAATGTTACATTTTCTTGAAGATATAAATAATTGTATACAAAAAATTACCAGAAACTGTACCAATCACTGCCATACTGTCTAATACAATTTTTAGTTTCTCATTAATCCAAACGATCTAAAACAAAAGTACAATTTTAAATATTATTTTTCTTCGTGCACGAAAAACTCGCTCTGCTTTAATTAAACAAAACTGATTTAATTACCAGAAATATTTGAAACGTTAAACTTAAATAATCGATTGTCCGTTTTGCGTCATGTGAATCGCAAACATAGCAATTACTCTATTTGAAAGCAACAATTTGAACATTTGTATTTAAAAAACAAGGTCGAATCATTTTTGACGCCATTATTTCTTGTACCACAATTGTTTAAGAGCTTTATGATTATCCACTTTCTTAATGACTGAACCCTTCGCAGTAACAAAGGTGAGTCATTATTCAAAGAGACTTGTCTGTCTCATCCCAAACGGATGCATCATTTGGTGTCGTCAAACTTCAAACTTTCCATGGGCGAGAAATGCGCTGTTATGCGAGTGTGACGAGGAAAGAAAGTAACTTGTGCACGAACGGGCGATTCGTTTGAAATTTGCATTTGAACTCCAAACCTGTCGTAATAAGAATGAAAAGCGACTTTCGTCATAAACCGTAGTAATTTAATGCTGGTAAAGAAGCTCAGTTTAAAAGCTGGTCGAATACAGTTTTATACGAGAAATTTAACTTTCTCAGTATTTGTGAATTCCACTTCGCTGCCAAATGGCAAAACAGTGCCAATTTATTTCATTAGTTTAAACACTTCTAAACTTGTGCTACCTTTTTTCGGTCATAATTCTTCATATTTATTTGAAAATAAATACAATTGCTGAGTGTCACAACACTATCTCGTCAAACTTTCTTTTCTGTTATTAACTTTGAAATTCTTACAAAACGACGTTTTAACGTTAAAATAAACTTTCTGAACGATGTGAAATTCATAAATAAGAGACACACTTATTTTCATTCGCGATGCTTTCAACTTTTATATTCTATTTATATGTAAATTGTTTTGGAAATATGAATTTATTTGTACATTTGCGCTTAAAAATTAATCCAAGAAAGAGGCATGGCTTTTGTAACGTCGATTACTAGAATTGGAAATGTTTGTGACAAAAATGTATCGATGTTGATGAATGTGTTTCAGGACAGTAACAAATACATTTCGACGAGCATTAGTTTGCAAATGACAACAAAGTATTATAATATTTTTGTATTGGATGTTGTGCTGAAAGCGTTTAATTAGGAATTAAAATAGATATCGTCCAATGATTTAATTAATGCAACAAATAAAATTTGACTGAAAGCTAACACCCGACTCCAAAATTCTATGAAATGTTGTGGATCAGAAATGGAAAAGGATTCTAAAAACTTCCTATCGAAATTCTTCATCTTTGAAAAGGATTATTATAGGAATAAAAGCAAAATCAATATCTATTTTTGACCTATATAAAATTTCCGATATGACTGTATTCGAGCTACAACAGTACCACAAAACCACTTTCCAAATCTTTAAAAATGTTCAATTGACATGTTCATAGTGTAACAAAATTCTTTTGAGAGAAATTTGAGAGAAAATTCTCATACAAATTTCTGCAATTCTTCGTGCATACCAGTGCTTGAACTCTATAATTCAAATTTGCTGCAATAATAATTGATTCTAATTAATATTTAACAGTTTCATTACCAATTTCTACATTTTGTTCGAAGAAAAATTCTTTGAAATCGTGCGACGCGTGCTCGAAGTATCTAAGAATTGCACGCGATAATTTGTAAAGGCACGCACCCGAGATCCGGAAACAAGGTCGATCACAGCCCCGCCATTGGAGCAGAATCCGGAGCACACTTATTATTTATACAACCAAAAACAATTGCATGGAGCAAGGAATGTCTCTGAAATAAATCATATCTCTTTTCGTCCTATGCCATATTCCATTTCCATTGCCTTTGCTCCGAATTGAATTTCAAAAGTTCTATCGAGTTCATGGCGCATTTACGATTTCTATCAATCCATAAAAACGTTCCGCCCCGCTAAAAACAGTGGCGAAATATAAAAAAGCAATGCCAAAATCGCAGGTACGGTTGTGCCGCGGCGCTCCCGAAGCTCGTACAAAAATACGGTCGACGTCGAAAGAGGCAAGAAATGAAAAAGAAACACGCATTTCTGTTTACTCGCGAAACGAGTGCACTTGACGGAAAAAAGGCAACATAAAAGGCAGCCCTCATCGTCTTGAAAAACAAAGCTCGGATTGTTCGTCGAGCGGAATTATTGTAGAATATAATCCCGATGAGCGGCGTTGGGTCACCGACGCCACAATGTGAGATCCGCGCGCACGCAACTTCTTCACCTTTCGCGTGTGCCATTTCTCCCTTTTTTTCTTTCGCCCTTCGCATTCGGTATTTTCCTTTTTTTCGTCGACGTTTTCTCTCGTTCGCCGAGAAAAGTTGAATTGTCGTCCGAACGTCGGGTGCGTTATTAAAACAGTCATCCGTGGGACATCGGCTCGTGAGACAATGACGATTGTGAATCGCAGTTCTTCGCCGGGGTCCGCGTCACAGTCGAAGACCCATTTCTCTCTTCTCGGGATTCGAATAATCGTGAATGCCAGGCGACTCTGCATGTTGCAGGAAGCTCATTAGGCATGGCCCGAGGTATTCTGGTCCTTGCCTTAGTGTTGCAAGCCCCGTCTATTTTTAACCCCCCGGTTCGCCTCGCTCCAACCCTCGCGCTGTCTTCTTTTTACGCCGGCATTGCATGAAATATTCTACCTCGGTGTCGAATATGAGGAGTGTCGTTTGCACGCTTTGTGCGACGCGCAGATTAGGAAGCTTTTTGTATCCCTTTAGCCCTGGCATCGCTTTTATCGATCAAATATATTTATCGTGTAACTGTTGCTCTTAATGAAGACAAGCGGAATTTGTTTATTTATCGGGTTGCGTGCAGTCGCGGAATTGTAAATTATTCCACGGGTCAGATGCGACGCCGAGAGCTTTCGGGCGCTTTTTAATGTGCTGGCCGTTTTGTTTGAGTCGGGGATTTGGCAGAGAGGCTAGTGTCCAAGATGCTTTCTTTTGATTGTGCATAAGCGGATTGTGTTAATCTTGTCTGTCAAGGATTTAGGAATGTATAAAGTGTTAATAATATACTGCAATTAATCTTGAAAATGGCTTTCTGTTCGAAGATTATAGCGCGCTATAACGCGCCAAAAGCAGGTTTATCTTATAATTAAATAACAGTAATTATCGGAGTCATTGTAATGAATAACAGTGTGCTTTTTCGGCGAAATTATTAGGTTGACGTGCGATTTAATGATTGGAAACTTTGGAATTTTTTTTTGCAATTTCAAGTCAATCATTTGTTTTATTGAAGATTTTGACAAGCAAATTGTAATCTGCTAATTTTTGTTAAATGTTTTTCTCGAAATAGAGTTCGTGATTACATAAAAAAATGAGTAATACGTTTTTGAAAAAGTGAGGTGTAAGCAAATATTGAAGAAATATTCACAATAAAAACATTAAACTATTATTTTCCAAATTCTGATTTTTTTATAACTCAAATTTGCAATTTGCAAAAAAATGCAAAAAACAAGTAAATCTGCTTTTAATAAATTGACTAAAAAGTGGTAAAATGTCGAAATTTGAATTTTACTTTTTTTATGTTAAATTTTACTTTTCAAAATGTGAAATTATATTATAGTTTGAGTTCACACTATAAAAAAGTGAAATTTTCGCTTTATTACTTTTAGAAAGAGAGATAGACTATACTAATTTAAGTATTTTATTTTATTTCTACGCTTGTTTTATAATAATGGGTGAACCTCTTTCCCTTTAATCCGTATACTTCGAAAAATACATCTTCGAAACTATCTGAAACAAAAAAAAATAAATATTTTTTTCAACATTTATGTTTTTTCGTTATTCGTTTGTTGTATTTTTGCTTCTTATATATTGTTATAGGACAATACGGTTTTTCCATTCACGGTCCTTATCTAGATTGCTATAACTGTACTCTAGCTTGAGTACAAAACCAATTATAAGTTTTGTCTATTTCGAATAACTAAAACTGCGGAACAAGAACGAATACACGTCTTACCGATAAAAAGATTAAAAGAAGTGAGAGGTCAAAATTTTCCGAGAGGTTCAAACAATAATTTTATCAATCGCGATATTAAAATAAAAATCGGAGGGCCTTTAAATGTATTTTCCTACTGAGATGTATTATACAAAATGTTTTCTCAAATTTAGCGTAACGCTTTATGGACATAAATGCAGACTCGAATACAATCATAGTTGACAAATAAAATAATTTAGGTATCGGTTTCAACGCGGTGTTTATTAAACTGTTTATTTGATCTTCATTTTGTTTTCCGAGCAAACATTTTGTAGATTACAAAGGTAAATTGCAAAAGTAATTTATTAAAGAAAACTAAATCTAACAATAAATGAAGTTTTAAGAATTTTAATCTTCATTGTTAGAACTCATATACTTTCATAGTAGGGAGAAGTTTAACGATATTTTTCCTCTCAACGTTAGGAGAAAACAAAATTAATAAACACCTTATCTTGTTACGTTTCCAGAGTATGCGTACTATACAGACTTTTAAGAAAGTAGTTCAATTAATTTGCAAATTATTGTGAGAATAGGTTCCGCTCTAGATATTACTTAAAAAATAATTAGACAAATGAAATGAAAATAGTTTATATAAATACATATATTTTGTTTCAATTATTTGTTTATTTATTTGGAAATTATTATTCAATTCTCTGTAATTTAATAAAAGTTAGTATTAATATAAAGTATGATTACACCATTTTATAATTAGGAATGTAAAAATATTCTTGTAAATATTAAATATTTTATACTTTCGTATTATTATCTTATTTAGGAATATAGGAGGTTTATATATTTAAAACTACTTATTACATAGAAATAAACATTAGATAAAGAATATTGTAGAATTTTGTATATCAAGGTTGAAAAATGTAGTTTATTTCTTGTGAAAAAATTATTTGATACTCTTTTTTAGAGATTTTTTAGAATATATAAAGTTTTGCTATAATTTTTCTTAACAAAAAAGAGCATTAATTTATTTAACAAATTTTTTTTTTTATTTTATTCAATTGTTTACTTAGTTAATGATTCACAATATTCATATATTTATTAATAATTTTAATTAATTTGCATTTCCACATCGTTTTCCATTAAAAAAAATTGTCTATCGAAGTGTTAATATTTGTGTATCTTTATATAAAAGAATTATACAGAGGAAAAGTTAAAGGAAGGAATATAGAGAAGGAAGGAGGGATATATTTGGATTTCCGGGAATTCTAAATAATTATAATTGTATTTATTAAATGATGTGCACACTGCTAGTAAAGCTATTTTTATCAAGAATTTTCTTTTGGGGGGAGTAAAACTTAACTTAAGGAGTAAAACATTGTGCTTTACTTCCTGGAGATGAAAAAGCATGCTTTATATATATATACTCTTTGAAAACTTCAAGGAAAAGCAAGCGTTTAAGTAGATATGTTATGAAATAGTACTTTACGCTCTACGAGGGAATAACTATAGTTTTAAGTTGGTAGCCCCGACGAGCATCCGGCTCAGACAACCATCGGACAATTTTTTGTGCAAAAATATTTTTAAATAATAATAAAATAATTTATAAATTCGGGATTGATCCTGATAAATCTCCAATAGAAAGAAATACAAAAATGAAAATTTATTTCATGTTAAATAACAGTAGTAAAATTTTTGAAAATATCGGAAAAATGCATTAGAAAAGATTTGTTTACATTTTTTTAAGAACAACATTTTATAATAGGTTGTACACTAAAAAAATTCTTTTGTTTTGCCAACAAAAATTTAGTTTTCCCAACAAAATAATTTAGTAGAAATATGACCAACCAAATTTTTTGTTCACACAACTAAAACAGTTTGTTCGTTCGACAAAAGCATAACTCAATTATCGAACAAAAATTTTGGTTGATATACCCCCCACACCATAGT
>JABFPK010000833.1:0-13560 GCA_022817445.1 Habroteleia sp. ZL-2020
AAAGTGGAGTGTGGCGCTACAACTAGAATTGGCGCTTCTTCTCTGCTCGCTTGTTTGCCGCGAACCGTAATTGTCATCCCTCCTGCCTGATAAGTGAGTCGACCCAAAAAACATAGCCACGGCACTACTTTGCTGCAGGGGTCAAATGTTTTTTTTTGCTTTCAAAATGTTATCTTGACATTTTCTTCCAATTTTTCTAAATCTTGCCATTCGTTTGACAAGAACGTATTTCTTTTACTTTCATAAATAATAATTTATGACTACAATCAAAATCACGTTTGAATAGTTTTGAATTCAGATTTCAAAATACATTTACAATAGAATGTTGCAATTTATAGCGCTCACCATCTTAAAAATATATGCGCATTTGAATCTTTTTGAATCAATGTAGTTTTAAAATATATATTAATGACTTTTCTGCAACGGCAAAAGCGATCGATTCGACAACTTTCAACAAAATTATTCATACGATTCGTTTTATTTTGCTTTAAATGTGAAGATTGCAAAATCAAGTGCAGAATGCAAAACTTTTTGGGTTTGAAGTTTAAATTGGTTGTGGATATAATTTATTTTAAGCAATTGCGTTGGGAGAAACACAACAATAAATGAAAAATCATTTCGTTTGAATATCTTGAACCAAAATCAATCACCCAAATTCACAAGATTTAACGTAGATTTGACTTGAATTCAATTTGGATTCAGGACTGATTTTAAATTAATAAGATATTGATGAAATATTAATTCTTGTTTAATTATTTTTTAATATATAAATCACGTTAACGTGGTTTACACGTTTATTAAGCGTTGAATACAAGTTGAATCTAATGACTTAATGACTATTTATAAGTTAGTAATGAAGTCCCCGTGTTAGTAATTCCATGTGAAAACGTGCAAGATAATAATAATTTGTACACATTTCTTTAATTTGTCCATCACCTTATATCTTCGTTTATATACAAGTATGCACACATGCTTACAGATTATCATGAAACATTCACTTATTATCATCCAATATTGTAACATAAACATGTGAAATTATTGTTCTTTTATGGTTTTTATTATATTTTCTTTTATGACATAATATACTGGTATATACAATAATTATAATTGGTCGAATGAAAATTATTACTGCAAATGAATTTTAACGATTTGCGTTAATGTTTAGAGTCTTCAGTTTACGATTGTCCAAGGACCTTCATTTAGCTGAACAAAATCGAGAATGTTATAGGAAATAACTCATATTTATGAATAAAATTTCTATTGATTCAACCATAAGCAAAGCGAAAGTAAACTTTTTAGAGGTAAATCACTGAATTCATTTTTTATTAACAATTTCAACAGTTAACACTCAACAACGGCTACGACTGAAACTATTAAAATTGTTGTTTTTTATTTTTTTCAAGATAACCGAGTGTTTGCAGACTTTTGGGACACCCTATATACAATTTAAGCGTACATTTATATGCAAATCATATTTGCATGTGTATCCATACCACGTGATTTGTCAAAAATAAATTATACATATATTTTTTTTATTCACAGAAGTTTTCCTACAAGTATTAAATGAGAAAATGAAAGTTGCGGGCACAAATGTCGAAGAGCGATCCGTCCGCGAAAGGGGCAATGCGAGTGTTTGGATTGAATGAAAAAATGTACCTAGTACTTTGGGAATGGAACTCGCCTCGAATGATTACTTGAATAACGAAACGGTGCAGACGTACTTCCGAAAAGAGGAAGGCGTCCGGTCTCCGCCTTAGCGACAATACTTGGGCCGCCGAGGTAAACAACCGGAAGCGCGTCGAAGAAGCTCGAGTGAGGCGCTAGGGCAAGAACCGGAGCATCCTTCGTTGCGGCCTTCTCGCCTTTGACCTTCAGATGATGAAATCCACCGCAGATGAACAGCGCTCTCATCACCCAGCACACCAAAATACGCATATCTCTGTTTGAGTTCATTTTTATATTATTTTTTAATAAGGTATAAACACTTCATATGTCATGTCTGTGCCTTTAATTGTAAAATTGCATTTAGGGAAAACGTCACAAATCAAGATTTTATTATTTCTTTTATCAAGAAATAATGTTAATTCAAAATGCATTTAAATTTGTGATCACAATGAATCAACGTAAAAATAACGCTGCTAAAACATTTATTCAACGTCAGAATAATATTGATACAGCGTTGAGGAGAGAATAATTGAACGTTATTTCAACATTAGAATAACGTTAGATGAACTTTAGGTTGAGTTTGCGACAATCACGTTGATTCAACGTTACGATGGCGTGATAATTATTAATTATAGAATATAATTATGTATATAAATAAAAAAAAATTAAAGTTAATTTGAAATTTGTTCAAAATTCAACTCTAACGTCTATTAAACGTCTGCTGTCGTTAATTAAAAGTTGATTCAAGGTTATTTTATCTTAACGTCGCGATGAAGCATCGTTAAACTTAAAACAAAATTTTAGAATTTTGTAAAATAAAGTATTAACATTGTTGATACGATGGAGTGTGTGTTTCGCCTTTATTGAACATTATAGCAGAAAAGACAAACATAAACTTTTCGAATATTAAAATTGCAAGCTTTAAAGACTTAGATTATATACCCGCGAAGAATGTTTACTTTTGCAAAAACGTCTTCCGATTTAATTTCGTTGGAAACGCAAAGCAAAGTATTTCAATGAAAATTTAAAATGCATTTATAAAATTATTCTAAAAATATTTTTTCCGTCGAAGTAAAAGATCATGGATTTGCTATATTTAATATGTTGTTTGGAATTTAAGAAGTTCAGGTAATACGGTATACGCAATTATGTTGCAGACATTGACTATGAAAAGGCCAATGCTAAATAAAAATAACAAACTTATTTCAAGGCGCGCAAATAAGATTTTACTTATAAAAATAATTCAATAATTGGAAACCGGCTTTGCGCGCAAAGACCTACTTGTGGGATCTTATATACATTACTAAACTTTTGTATGATGTTATATAAGTAAATATTATGTGTTGAATTAAAGACGCACTATCAAAGTCTACAATTACTATAATTTTATTATAATATGATGTAACTAGGACGGTAATTTATTCAATTAATTATTAAACATATTAAATAAATTGTTAAGTCGAACTAAATAATTAAGTAATATTTATTAAAATTGTATAAATATATTTCAAAATAAAATATAATTATTTAGGAAATAATTTAGTAACTCTAGTTTGCATAAAAAATGCATGTAATATTACTCAGAGAAATTTAATTTTTAAATGTAATTGAACACATATTTTTTATACTTTTTTATCAGTATATATTTATTAATTATATTCTTTGCGTACTTTCGAAAATGTTTTTATTATATATGAAAAAGATTGTTAAAATAGCCAGACCGCACAGACACAAAGCTGAAGAAAATGCACATTGTTATCGCATTTTAATCAGAAATTCGTCACTAAGTTTTAATCTACTTGTTCAATTATCATTGTTCTGTAAGATTATTCGAACAAAAAGCTTATATTTGCATAACTATTGAGCAAATATTTATTCAAAGCACATTAGTCTAATTACAAAGTAAATTGAATCTTGACGCTCTCCGAGGGAGCTTTCTTATATGTATATCTTTAACGAATCTTGTTTAATCAGTTTAATTTTAGTGTAGTTATAATTGTACAGTGATTTACATATTTGACACAAAAATGACATGCAGTTATTTTAATCAATGACCGTTTTAGCCATTTGCAATTAGCGAAATATTTAACCAGATTAGAAATGCAAAACTACATGTTTTACCTTAAGGTAACGCTGATTAGCGTTCGAAGCAGAACGTTAATGGATTAGTCATTTTAGCTTGGCACCATTGTTAGTTAGTATTTTTTATTAATTAAATTACAATTCTATGTACAAAAATTTACAAATGTTCAAAAAGCGTAAATTATTGCTATATGCAATATTTTCAGAATATTTATCTAATATTTGTAAAAGTTACTTAAATGTCCAGGAAAAAATAATCTGAGAGAAATCACAAGGAAATTTTAAACGTGTTTTAAGGTTATACCAACTTTTTAATTTTGTTGTTTCAACTTTTTAATAAATTTAGAAAATAAATTATATATATTTTTTTTCTTTGACTTTACGAACTTGAAGTCCAATTATAGAAAGAGTTTAACATATATATAACACATATAGATATGAAATATATATAATTACTTTTACTTGGACATTTAGATAATTTTTTTGCAAACATCGAAGGTTGTTTAGTGTTTCAATATTCAACGAAAACGAATGTTACTTCATCTTTGATTTTACTTTTATGAATTGTAAATGAATATCGATGTAACGTTATTTTGCTATTTAAACTACTTTTGTAGATTCTCATTGCATTCTCATAATATTCTGAGAATATTATATATTATTAAGGAAAGATATAATGCATCATAAAGGTTTATATAAGATACAGTGTGTATGACATAATATAAATATTAGTATTACGTTTACGTAAGTAATGATATAAGTAAAAAAAGATAAGTAAAGTGATATGTCTCTGAATGGATGAAGTAACGTTCGGTTTTGTTGAAGGGTATATAAATGTTTTTTTATTTTAAGTATATTATTAGTCACTGAAGATCACCATTAAGGAATACAAAAAGAAAGGTGTCGCGAACTTACCGTCTCCAACCTTGAAGTGGTGCTTTGCGCAGATCTTCTTCCGAAAGACCGTGTAACCCCAGACAAGCTAATAACCAAGCCATTATAACTAGAGTCGTGATTGCCGCGAGTCTGAATGGCAGCAGTGCCACGGTAAGAAACGCCGTCTGTAACAAAAACAGGACGAAATAAGAACCACTTACACTTTTCGCGACAGGAAGTCCCTCAATTAGGCGAAAGCAAAGCTGGCAGTTAATCAGACGTCAGCCTTTTTTATAATTTCAACACGAAACGGCGAGTACTAATGAATCTAATAATGAATTTCGCTCCAACAACTAGTTCCTTAAACGAAAGTAATCTAATTTGAAATTCATCTGCGTGATTATGCAACCATGACTATATGTTGCTCTTTAATAGTCGATAACATTCAACCCAGGGAAATATTTTATATGCTACATATATGCAATTTTCGTGAATATTTTTATATAAGGCACATACACTGAAAAAAATACATTGCCAATGGTAGGCATACAAGTATTCTTATAAAATTATATCTATAGTAGGCATTTTATATATGTCAATTTGGAATACTGTTTTGTTGCGATAGGCATACGAGTATGCCAGCGAGCGGGTATATTGATGAGAAAGTTTCATTTATAAAATTATTTATTTGTTTCTTTATATTGTTATTGTATCTATATATTGTTTGCTTTTTTAAAAGATTTAACTCTATTATTATTAATTTATCCAATTTTAATTTTATCTACCTTAATTTTGATTTTGTCATTTCATCAATATTTTGAGGTTAGCATTTCCTATTTTAATATATACTGTGAAATATATCTGAGTATATCTTTTTTAGCAATAGAATATTTTTTTTTCTTTATTTTATTAATTTACACATTCCAATATATATACTTTTTATTTTAATAATTTTTATAATATTCTATAACCAATAATACACGAATGCCTACATCAAATTTACTGTAATATTTTTATTGTAAATGAACCATATCTCTACTAATATAAATGCAGTATGTCTGCACGGCCAATATAAATGTCTCTCATCAATAAATTTCTATTGCAATACTTTTATGCGTACTGTAGGTATACTGGAATTGTTATTAACGTTTTAGGCATATTACGGTATCGCAGCTAGTAGCCATACATATTTTTGTGCCAGTTATATTTATTTTCAGTGTATATGTTATATCTTATATGCCCCATATATGTTAATTGAAACATACAAGGTATATGATGTAACTTATATCTCCCATATATATGTATTGATACACATGAGGAAGTTATATTTTGCAATTGTCACATAAATAGTATAAGATACCACCCAAATAGAATTTTTATATATACATATATGCGGCATATAAGGCAACATATAAGTGACATATATGGCACCTTATATGCCACATATATGCCATTTTATATTTAATATATATGTGGCATATATGTGAAACATATAAGCTATTTACATGGCCCCTAAATAATATTTTTACCTAGGAGTTTTAGTTATATCCTAGTATTGTTTTAGACATATATTCTTGTATATTTTGGTAATATTCAGTCTTACTTTCAGTCAATACTTTAAAGTATTGAAACCATATGTTTTTTATTTCCCAAAAAGTATAACTTCCCCAAAACATTTTGGGGAAACTGAGAAAGATTGGAAAATCATGCTTTTTGGTAATGTTTCAGATATGTTCCAGTAATGTGATTACCACATTAAATTCAGTTCTACTAATATTCAAGGTTTATTAAAGTAATATTCCACAAATATTTTAAAGATATTTCACTGATATTCGAAAAACACTCCAGAAATAATTGAGTAATACTTCAATAATATTCTCGAAATGTTATCGTGATATTGCGTAAGCTTCCAGCATAGGAAACATTCGAGATTGCAATACAATCAATATTAGTCAATGCGATTACTGCAACATTTTTCAATTCGCGTCGCCCAATAAGAGCTTTATTAGTCTGAAGTAATCGATGACATTTCCCAAGACGGTTTGCAGCCCTAGTCAAATTGCTGTTGCTTTCCAGAGAAACATACAATTATATATCGATTCTCGCATCTTCAATAATATCCCAAAATGCTACAGCTAATCTGAGAATATTATAAGCATTGTTTGTTATCATTTATCTAACTTTTAGGACATTATTTTTGCAAAAAATGTTAATTTTTGCCGCAATATTCTTAGGAAATCTAAGATTATCTCCACAAAAACCATTTTCCAAGATAAAAAACTACATTCTCAGTTTTTTCTGAGAAAATTACGTGCTGTTAGGGTTACGCTAGTGTGCTAAATGCGTGCTAGTAGGGTACACATATCGGGACAATTTGAAACTTTTCAGACCATTCTTCAGTACAATCAATAGTCGAAAAGTAACGATGTAGACATAGCTGTACACCGATATCGCGTGTACAATTTCTCAACGAACGCAATGAAATAATAATATCCCAATTTACTACCGCCATTACGTTCAGAAAAGGGAAACAATATCTCCGCAGTTTCTCCATTGTCGAACGATAGGTGGGTCCTTTCGACCGCGACTCTTCTACTGTGTAATTTACCAGATAGATTTCCCTAGGAATATAAATGACGTCGATCAATAATAATTAGATTTCATTTTCCAGAATAAATAGTTACGATCTATAATTATACGGCTTCTCGAGTATTAATTTGAAGTAAGTGGTTAAATGGATCGTGAATGGAGTTTTGTTTTGACGTTAATGATGCATGTTCGCGGTTTCTCTAAAATCCGCGCAGTATCCCGATCGATTTACCTAAAAATATGCCAACGGTGTGCGGAAATACATTCCAGCACAAGTGGGTCATGGATCGGCGTGGCGAAAAGAACGATCAGAAATGCCCAAACGGGTCATATTTAGGACGACGCCGGTCCGAAACACAGAGAATCGAGAAATTCCGTTATTCGCTCGATTCTGACATGAATTCACACTTGATCGTCGTGAAGGTAGTGCCGCTTTAAATCAACGGCGAGCCGCGAGGGCTTTGTCTCCAGCGGTTGGACATTGAGGTCATGTCGCACGACTTTGACCGGCAGGCGCAATCAGCTGACAATGCCAATGAGCAAAACAAAATAATTGGGCCGCCAGATGGTGTGCCGAGCGATTTTCCCATCCGGGCATGCTGGATATTCGGAAACGAAGCTATGCGGGTCAAAAATGTGGGACGCGCGTAAAAAACGACTTTTTATTATTCAATTTGGTTTGCTGATGAACCGGGATGGTTCCACGCTGAGACAATGACTCGACAACTTCACCGGAACAAACGTCATGTACGCTAAGATGAAATACATAACGGTGAAAAAAAAAGGAAAAACGGACACTTTAAATTATTTTAAAGAAATTTTAAAATTATTTTATAGGAAAAACAAATATTTTAAAATTTAATTTGTTTTAAAGAAACATTTAAATTTTATTAATAAACGGAAATTGATAATTTAAAATTTAATTTAAGCTTTAAATTATTTTAAAGAAACTTTAAAATAATAAAATAAAAATATTCTGAAAATGTTCTGAAGATTGTTAATGAGTTTTTTTTCATAGTTTTTGTATAGTTATTAATGGCTTTTTAAGAGGAATTCGTTTTAAAGGTTTTAGTATTTCCGAAAATGTCATTTTTTAATACAAATTTAAAAATGTTTATTATTACTTGAATTCCTTCGTGAAACGATTGCACTTTTCCGATTTGTCAAATATTCTAAATGAGTTTTAGGGAAAATATTCTAGGAACAGTAGTTTCTTTTATTTCTTTTTTACTAAAAAATGTAATAAAGTCAAAATTGACCTAGCCTGCTTCACAATTTTTCGCCAGTAAAAATATTTAGCGCATTTTTTATTTAAGATTTTATTGTAACTTCTGATATTCGTTTTGTAATTCTCACCGATTTCTGTGCTCGTTTTTAATGACACAATTTTTTGTACTGCAGAACTAATTACATTTGTAAACAAAAACAAATATTTACAATGAAATCTTGTATTGAATTAATTTATCTCAATGAGAACTTTCTTTTGTTTTCGTCAGAATGTGTCTGAAAGAATGAATCGCTTCAATGTAATGTTATGTTGGCAGTAGCTGCAAGTCTTTTTATACTATTGTAATAGAAATAACATATATACATATCATCATCTATCTCAAGGAAATGGTACATTACTTAATTTTTAAATGAAGCAAAACCATAACTAATTTCTTATTTACGTTTTTTTCGTTTAAAGAATTTCTGTTGCTGTAATTCTTTCAAAATACATAATATTTAAAGTATTTGGAAGTTCATAAACACTTTTAACATAATAATTTTAAAATTTAACATAATTGCATACATATAGTACATATATAATTGAAAATTAAAACGTAAACGTATCCCATGGGTAGAAAGGCGCAAAATTATTTTATGTAGGTCATACAACTTATGAGAAAATTATGTAGATCTCGATTCATTAATTTAGCAGTCTCAGTTAAAATTTAGCAGTCTCAGTTAAAATTTTTTATTGTATTTTTTAATCATTATTTATTAAATAATATAAAAAATTAATATTTTATTATTTTTGAAAATATAGCAATTGAGGTTTTAATATAAACACATTTTTTATAGATATTTTATCCGGGCACTGCAATGGCCCCTGCTTGGCCCTTTAAAGGTAATTGCTAGGTGAAACATTACAGGCCCGCAAAATGTCTAGAAACAAATAGCAAAGGGCCTTTCAAGGCTCCGTAAGGGTTCGCCTTATTGAAAACTAAACGGGCAAGCCTTTGTGGGACCCTGTGAATTAACAGGGCAAGCCCTGAAAAATTTTTACTAGGGTCATAATATCAATATAAGAATAATTTTAAGTAAAATAACGTTAAAAATTCTTTTCTATATTTTTTTAAATTTCTTATTGAATAATGGATTTTAATTTATTTTGATGGATATGTTGAATATTTTTAGAAAATTTTCAAAGTTTAAAGCTTTTTACAAGACAGAAATGAAGTATATCACATTTTAAAAAGTGGAAAATATTTAAAAACTAAAAAACTTTAAAAAATAAAATTTTCCGAATTTAACCATGGTCTACGAAGTATTTTAAAATATTTTCAACACATTCCAGAGATATTTTCCGGAGTATTGTTTTGTTCATAATGGTTTTACGAGAATATTTTAAATTAGTAATGGAGGAGAGAGAGAGAGAAACAGTATTATTGTTTAATGTAGTCAACAACACCACTTTTATCAGATAAGTATATATTATACTTTACTTAAATAACCATTAGATGTTAGACAATTTTTAGTTATTTTTTTTTCAGTCATTGTAGCCATTTACATGGTTAGGCCGTATAATCGCAATAAATAAATCGGAAATGCAAACCGTAAATTGGCAATAAAATGCGGAGCGTTCTTGAAAGATGGCATCGAGATAAAAAAGTAGGTTTATTGAATGACTGATTGAAAATGTTTATTGAATGAAAAAAACTTGTTGCATCTGTATGTGCAGGTGCGCTGCCCTGTTAATAATTAAGTATCGAAACGTATCGCATTTGCACTGGAATTGAGCTCGCTACGCATAGAAAAATAGGTTTTGCATTAGAGGTTCAAAGTTTCACTTTTGTCTGAATTTAACCAGGAAGATTCGAAGTTCTATTACCCATGGTTCATAAACAGGAAAAGATTCAAATTTGCATTTCTTATTACAATAATTATAATGTACGAGTGTGAGTGCGTATTTATACACAATCAATGTGTCCGATATTAGTTCCCCAGATAATCAGTTAAGCAGTTACTTCAATTACATTCGTACGCCAGCGTAACTGTTCACGAAACATTAATTAAAATTCGATATAAAAAACTTTTAAATCGAATAATATAAGAATTACCACGGATCATACACGTGAAAAAAATGTAAATAAAACCGTGTGCATATATGTTTTATAATGATAAATGTATGTTGAATTTATAATTTATAGTCTTATTAGTACCGAATATTTTTATACAATATTTTGTATAAAAGTGGATAAAATTATATAAAATGGATGATCATAATTTTTATTTTTATGTATATGCATTTAAAAACAAAATGAACTATTAGTGAAACGTTGCTTCAACGTTTAAAAAAGGTTTAATAAACATTTCTTGAACGTTTTCTACGACTTTGAAAATTGTATTTTATAGGTTTTTTGAGCGTTTCCTAACCTCCAATGGAATGTCTCCGATTCGAAAATTTTAATTTGATATATAAAAATTGTTCAATTACAAAAAAAAAATCTTATAAAAAATTAAATTAATAAATATTTAAATATTTTTTTAATATAAAAATATCTTTAAATATTTTGAAATATTCTCAGCGCATTGCAAAAATATTTGTTGCAACAAACATTTGTATTATGGTAGGAAGGGTGACCTCTAGGAACCAAATAAAAATTCTTGGGACTTATTGTAATTTTTTATATTTATTGTATGTATTCTTCGGAAATCTTTCGAGATTATTTTAATTCGATTAAAAATATTTTTAGAACATTTATAATGTCCCATAAAAATATACTGGAAACCATTTAGAAACATTGTGTGTTATTAAGGCAGCAGTAAAAAAGCATCACAATTGTTGATAATTAGAAAGCTATTTTGAAGTTATGCTGCAACAAATTTACTCTAATACATGTTTAACATTCAGCAATGTAAATTAAATTGATTAAATATTCTTAGCAGCTAACCTGTATTTCAGTACATCTGGTAAATAAATAATTTAATGTTTGTATGCAGAGTATATACTTTGACCAAATAAAATATTTAAGAATGATTAAATATTTTATACGTATATAGTTGAAATATTTATGTTGATAATTATTAAGTTTTTACCATCCTAATTTAATAAACTGAATGACATTAATAATGTTAATTATATATCGAAGGTATATAATTAAAAGTATATACCTATAAATATTAAGTTAAACAGCATATAAAATTCAGTTTAAATTTGTTTATAATATTCCTACATAAGCACTACAAAATGTATTATGCTGAAATTCGTTTGTTTAATCAATACGCGCACGCGCGCGCTCAAGTCATTGTTCTATGCTGTTTGTTTTTATGAATTCATTCATACTTTTGTTTTGCTAAACTTGTTCATGACATATATTCCAATGTACTTGATAAACATTCGTAATAGCACAGAATATCGTAAGAATCGAAAAATGTTAAATAATGTGCCACGAATACTTTTAGAAAATACCTTCAATATTTTAAATTATTGCAAATAATTGAAAATATTGTTAGGGTATTATTTTTAAAAACAAATTTATATTATTATAATTTATATATTATTATTTTAAACGACGTATTTTTTAAAAAAGATTTTATAATTTCATAAACTTTGATATGAAATTAATTAACGAAAAATATTTTATATTATTAATTAGTATTAGTATCTTTTATCATTGTATTTGTAGAATATATTTCAATAAAAACTCTGCAAAATATTCCGAAGATACCCAGGTAAAAATTTTATGTAGGGGCCATATAAGTGGCTTGTATGTTCCACAATATGTGGCATATATGGGACATATAAGTGGCTTGAATGTTCCATATATATGCGGCATATATGGGACACATAAACGGCTTGTATGTTCCATATATATGTGGCATATATGGGACATTTAAGGGGCATATATGCCCCTTATATAAAATTTTTACCTGGGTATAATTAAAATTTCAACAGATTTCTCTAAAAATGTTTCTTTAAAACAATTTTTCCAACAAAACAAATTCACACGATAAATATTGAACGCTATGAGATTGCAATTCTACATCATGATCGATTTACATGTGATTCTTTGCAGTGTATAACAGAGCCTATAAGCTTATCCTGTCAAAGAGCACGAAATGATACTATCTAAAATCACGAAAGTGGATGTTTGCGAATGGAGCACTAAATTCAAATAACAAATTTAACCTTTTTGCTTATTTTGATATAATTTATTTGCATTAATTGTAATTAAATCCTATAAAATCATTTTATCTATATATTTTTTATTACAATATATGTGTTTAAACATTATATATAATTATTTGTTTACTTGTTTATTATTTTTGCTTAAAAAAAGATATAATATGTAATCCGACGTTCCAGAAAAATCTCTTTTCACTCATAAAAATTAAAATTCAATATGAAGTATAAAAAGAAGTCAACGATGAGTACGTGCGTGAAATTTAATTTACATAAGGAAGGGACAAGAATGTAACAGAAGAGGAAGAAGAGACAAGCATACGGCCGTAACCTCTTTTCTGAAAATCAAGTTCAAAATACTGTCCGACGTCAGCCGAGTGAACTCGAATGGCAGTTGACACTAGCAAACAAAACGCGACTTTTATTGAACATTCTCAGACGCGTGGTAATTACATTTGCGCTGGAATTAGTTCATGTCCACTTTCAGAGCAATAAACGTCAATCAGCGCTTGATTCACAACGAGGGAAATGCACTTGTAATCAGTTCTATAACAGCCAATTTTAAATGAAAATATTGGAGTTCAGTTAATTTCACCGTAATCATTAATTACAGTTTGGAGAATGAAAGATTATTACATATCTTTCAATTTTTTATCAGCCTCTACATCTCGGGATCATGACATCGATATCTAGAAATATTTTGAAATCATTTAATTAAACTTTGAAATATTTTTAAGATCCAAATAACGATTTGCAAAACTATTATGAGAACATTTGCAGAATATATTTCATGTTATTACACTCAGAGAAGAAAATTGTTATTGCAACCATTTAGAATAGTGAATTTTAAATTTGTCAATATTTTATGATTATAAATGTCATACTAATAAAAATATAATTTTCAGCAACAATTATTAATGATTATACATGATTTTATAATGTAACGTAATAATTTATAT
>JABFPK010000834.1:0-11184 GCA_022817445.1 Habroteleia sp. ZL-2020
ATGAATTATGTAGTTAATTATGCATGAAATATTATGATAGATTTTTGTAAGATCAATATAAAATTTATTATTATTATCATTCAATTTGTTAAGAATATATATAAATTGAAAAAAAGGGCTTTGTATTTTGTTATTCTAACAAAATAGCTTATTTATAAACTATTTAAATAACCATTGTTAAAATTTAACAAAAATACTTTTCACCACACTAATTCTTTAGTTAAATGCTTACTTTATTATTTAATTTTAATTTAAAAATATAATAACTAAGATCATTCGCATTCTTCGAAGTATATGGTTTATTTCATTTCATTTAACATTAAATTAATTTAATAGTAAACTAAAGAAATTGAATTGTTATTAAAGAAAGTTATAATCGATTAAAATCTCGACGACCATGACTGACTGTCTATCTATTTAATTATGCAGATTTCCTAAATTAATAGCAATAATACTCTTTTCTGCTTATTGACTTTAGAATTTTATTAGTCGTTTTAACCTTTTGATCACATAATGCGAAGTTGATTAGATCGCCCCCGTTTGAGGTCCCAACAACAATGTTAACATTGCATAAAATAATGCATCTTGATACGCATACACAAAGTCCTAGGCGTCGATTTGAAGTTGTTTATCAGACTGCGAACTCCAATCTCAGCGCGTATCGAGTTACAGAGTGACACCGTGCACGTGTCCCATCTAATAAAATGGCGTCAGTTGTAATTAAAGCACGATAAGAAAAAAAAATTATTCGCCGCACGTTCGTCCTTGTGGAGTCTGCTTTCATATTTTAAAATCGAACTGTGCAGCTTAGTTTTTCTATACGCGGTAGTAGTCAATAAACCGCATAAACTGTTCCTCGTCGCCCTTAACCTCTTCGCTTCTTAACATTTGTCCGATTTGTCCTATACTTTTATTCGGTGTGTCAAAAAACGCGCTATCAGCGATCTTCATTGCAGTACAAAAGTCAGCGGTTGATTTTTATCTACCAACTTAGCGATTAGCGATTTATTAGTCGATCAATTAATGCCAATGGGACTTCGTTTATATGGAAAGTTTTTAGGTCGGTCTGTGCCTTTGATATATAGTTTATATTGTGAATTTAGTGTCTTTCTTTTTAATGCGAGAGTTGCTGAATTTAATGAAAAATGTTGGAGCATGTAAACAAAGAATTATTTCCTATAAAGGCGCATTACTTTTTGTATAATGCAGGTAGGATATTACATTATTAATTTATTTAGTTTAATATGAAATTTTCTATAAACTAATATTAAATAAATTTTATAAAAAAGGCGACAATATGATAAATTTAGCGATAATGTGGATATTTGATTTCAATATCTTTGAAATTTATTGTTTCATTTATTTGATAATTTTTAAATTTAAAGTATTTTATTGGTGTTTTAAAATTAAATAAAATTATGTTAAAATTATATTATACAAAATTTAATATATATTTTTACACATTTTCAGCAACTGCTCCAATAGTGCCATTTCTTCCAACGATTGCTAAACAGCTGGGGTTTTCTAGCTCAGTTGTGGGTATGGTGTATTGGATACTGCCTATATTTGGACTCATTGTTAAACCATTATTCTGTGGATTAGCTGATAGGTTTAAACTGCATAAAGTCTTATTTATACTATTCCAAGTAGTCCTCACACTTGGATTTCTCATTATCCATTTCATTCCGAAAGTGGAGCCCAGTACCAAAGTCAAGTTCCTCTGCTATAACAGAGCAGCCTTTGCACAAATACTTCTAGTCGACAACTCTTCGTTATATGATATCACAAAACATGAATATAGTATTAACACGTTCACAGACTGTCAGGTAATTAATTGTTGCCATATTTATGAAAAAATGTTTTAATTAATTTAACGATAAATTTAATGATATTTATAGCTTTACAATTAAAATTAAATTAAAGCCATTGATAAATTCTTATCAGATATATTATTGCCTTTCTAATTAATTATAGATTTTTAATACAATAAAATACATTTTATTTTGATTCATTTCTTTTTTGTTTTATTCGACAAACATACTACATTTCACCATGTCATCAAATTATTGATACTACTTTATTATGCAAACACGCAGTGATTTACTTTTTTTGTTTGTAAAGAATACACAAAATAAGTATAATAGAAAAGTGAAATGTTTAAAATGAACATATAGTTGTTTGTTTAATTTTAATAAAAAAATACTATAGTTTCTTATTATATTTGTAGATGTCTTGTAAGGCTTCTAAAATAGCTTATGAAGAAGTTTGCAGCACATGGGAAGTTCCAAAGTATTGTAATTATGTAAACAAAGAAGTAGAAAAAGATGCCACCATTGATTTTATTGCAAAATTTAACATGAATAAGGAATTAACAGTAATTATCAACAATTTAATATAAATATATTAAACATTAAATAAAATAATAAGCATTTTTATATTTAATTTATATATGGATAGATGCAGAGCCAAAAAATATATACAGAATTGGATTTTCCCGTGGAAAATGTAACTTTTTCAGATGGAATTACTAGAAAAATTGCATGTCATAAGCAACCATTTACCACATGTATCATGAAATGCAAAAATGATGAGTACTTAAGAAAACTCTTGTTTATAAATCGAGAGAAACAAAGTATTTCAGAAACAACATCTTTGTACCAGTTTCATTTGTTTTTATTTGCTGCTATTGTTAGTTGGGTTGGAATGGCTGTGGTGGTTAATATTGCAGATACTATTTGTTTCAGTTTACTTGGTAATTTCATTTCTTTATATGATATTACTTCAATTAAAATTAACATTTAAATGTTTATATTATAATCATATATTAACTTAGGCTAATATTGAAATATTGCTGCGACGAATTAGTGTATTTGAAATTATTATAAACAATTATATAAAATGATATTTTACAAAACAATCTTTAGAAATTTAAAAAAATTGTTTTAAAAATTTAAAACTATTTACAATTCACATATTAATTTATGATTTCAAATGATATATTTTAAATATTTTGATCTAGAATTTAATATTTATGTTATCTCAACTAAAATAATAAACAAAATTGAAAATATGCATAAATAAAGTATAAACCTATTTTATAATGAACACATTGTAGAAATATTTGTATTTTTTAATATGTCATATTATACAAATTAATATTATGTTTTATTTTAATTATATGAACTATTTATTTGAATTTTTTTAGGTGAAAATAAGAATGATTATGGAAAACAGAGAATGTGGGGTTGCATTGGTTTTGGCATTTTTGCAATCAGCGCTGGTTATTTAGTAGACATTTTCAGTACTGATGAATTCGAAAAAGAGTATACCTGTATATTTTATATTTTAACGATAGCCATGATCTGTAATGTTATCGTTACATGTACTATAAAAATGGTATTTCGTAATTTGTAAATTTAAATTATTAATTTTTTTGTTAATTGTTTTATTTACACAATAATAAATTAATAAATTTTGTATATACTATAAATATATTATATCTTATAATACATAAAGTAAAACATTTAAAATATATATATTTTTCACTACAAAAAGTTAAAATAAAAATTGTATTTCACAAACATATTATTTTTCTAGAAAAATACATCACATTCTGGAATCGATCCATCAATTTTAAAAGAATTATATTCAATTATAAAAGAGCCTGGAGTTCTTGTATTTGCTTTTTGGTGTATTGGTGCAGGAATGTGTACTGGAGTTATATGGAACTTTTTATTTTGGTACACTGAAGATATTGTAGTTTCGTCCCAAAGATCTTGGATTAAAACAGTTCAAGGTTTACTTACAGGAGTTCAGAGTTTCCTGGGTGAATTACCTTTTAATTTTGCCTCTGGTATGATACTTAAGAAACTTGGCCATGTAAATGTTATGAGCTTAGTACTTCTTGCTTATGCTGTAAGGTACGTGAATTTCTTAAAATAAACAATATCAGTAAGATACTTAAAAGTAATAGGAACTACTTAAAAATAAATTAAATTTAAATTGATTTAGATTTATGGCATATAGCATTGTATCGAATGTTTGGATATTTTTAATTTTCGAAATACTTCATGGTCCATCTTTTGGACTTTGCTGGCCCGCTATGGTATCATATGGAGAGAAAGTAGCACCACCTGGCACAAAAGCAACGATTCAAGGGTTAATTGGCGCAATTTTTGAAGGAATTGGTATGTTTAATAAACAATAGATAATAAATTAGAGAATATTTTTATATGACTTCAGTTAATAATAAAATAACTTTTTTGTTTATTTTTCATTAGGAGTATCCTTTGGTAGTTTGATTTTTGGGTGGATATATGACGACAAAGGAGTAATAACATTTAGGATATTTTCTGGAGGCGCGTTGACGTGGCTCGCCATTTTTTGGATTTTACAAATAATTCTGCGTAAAACTAAATCCCATCCACTATCTCAGGGTCATAGTCGTAAGAATTATACTGAGAATACCTAAATCCCTGACGCGATTGATATGACTTTCTATCATTGCGTCAGATAAAAGATAAAATGTAGTTCCTCAAAATCTATATCAAATTTAGTCACTAACGTATTTGCAGATTTACATGCGAGTTATATGCCACCGGACGACGCCCTTCTTATGACAATGAGTCAAGAAATGACAACTTATTGACATTGGTCAATGAAAAATTGGAATTTTAACCTACGAACAACAAAAACAGTTTCCATCTAAAGAAGACGAAATTTTTATTACTTTTACAGTATTGTTTTTTATTGGGGAAATTATATGAAATTTAAAAAATTTTTGCAATCTTAATATCTAAGAAATTTGTACAACGAAAAGAGCAGGCGTTTGTTTATATTAAAGGGAATAAGTCTTGAGATTTTTGTATAATAATTATATATAATTTATTGAAAAATCACAAATTTTATATTTAAAATATATAAAATGCTTAAAAGGTGTAATAAATTGTAAAAATATAAATTATTTATATACCAATTTAAATACACTTTATAATTTTAATATTTTTTCAAATAATAGCGTTATTCAAATATGTTTAAAATATAATTAAAATATATTTTGTCTGTTATTTATTCGATTAAAAAGAAATAATTATAAAAATATTTGAAAATAATTTATAGAAAAATATTATATACATTTCTCAAGTATTTTTGAACTTGTTAAAAAAAGAATTAGAATACGTAAATATATTTTGTACAATGAAATATTAATAGAAATGATGAAGAAGTAATTTTCTCATCTGTTGAATCAGTATTAAAGATCAGTCGACAATGTCAATATTTTGTACGTTATAAGTGCGGTGATTGAGGAGATATATTTTTAGTAAATTTATTGTAATAAATAATAATAAAGCTTTTTATATACAAAACTCAGGTGTGCGAGCATTGTAAATGTTTTATGGTCAGAATATATTATAAACAATAAAGAAATAAATATAAAATATAACTTGTATATACACTGTGGTATAAATATATTTAATCATCTATTTTTTTAAAAACGACGATTGCGCTTTGTTTTTCTTACTGCAGCTCTTTTAGCTAACACTAAGGCTACTACGAAAAGTGTTGCTAGAAATGCTGTACAAATAACCAAGATCAACAACATGGTTCCGCTGGAGTGTAAAAATATTTCATGGAACGATTTTTCTGCATTAAATATTGTCATTCTTGCAATCACCGTAGCTTCATCTTCGCAAAATACAGGTTTTGTCCAATTATACCAATGCACCAGCCGATAATGTTGCACATAATATGGATCAGCACATCTATAAAATGTCATTTAATTTTATAAAAAATTTTTTATGCAAAATTTTGAATAAATATATCATACCTAAGATCAGAAAGCAAATGTTCTAAATTGCGCTTTCCGTAGTAGAAAGAAACAAAATCATCCAAAATCCACTGTGCCGCACAATCGCAGACGATAGGATTTTTTTGAAAGTTAATTCCATTTTTTATACTTCGCCAGTCACCTGAATTCGTTTGAATCTGAGGCAAGTGACTTAAACTATTATTTTCTAAATTTAGCTATAGATAAAGAATAGTTATTTATAATTAATTTTATCGTTATAAAAGAAATAATAGAAAAATATAACATTGTTTTTTTCTTACGAAACAAACATCCAAATGCTCAAAAATATTGCTTTCGACTATATGGAGTTCTGGATTATCCTTTATTGTAATATTAATGCAATTGTTAGAATAATTTTCTAGCATTTTAAACATATCTTTTTTCAATTTCCTGATAGATTTAATTCTATTTAATTGTAGATTTAATAACTGTATTTTCGAGGTAAACTTAAAGTTTTCGAATTCATTTTCCGATAAAAGAAGAATTTCCAAAATAGGACATTGATCTTTATTTAAAACTATTGGTACTGTTTTCAGTTCATTTTTTCTTAAATCCAAAATTCGTAAACTGGAGAAAGAAATATTTGGTAAAGTAGTTAATTTATTTTTATTTAGATATAAAAATACTAATGAGCTGTTCGTTTTGTTGATTTCCTGAAAAATTGTTCAAAAATTGAATTTAGATGTAAAATATAATTTGTAGACAATACATATTTTTAATACCGTGAAATACGAGAAAATAATCTAATCTTAAATTCAGTGAAGTGTAACAAAAATCAAAGATGTAAAGTTTTTTATTGAATTTATCACGTGTTGAATATTTCGGATGTTTATTCAATGATCAAACTGTAATTACATTTCTATTTTTGTATTGATTTTATTGTAATGTTATGTTCAAATGAACATTTTCAACATATATATTTATTTTACAGTAATTTTAATGAATTAAAAATATTACATAAATAAATATGTTTATTCCATGTTAATTATAATAAAATTGCAATTAAGTTAAATGAGAAGAAAAAACTTGTAATAAATAATTATTATTTTTTATGTCATTATTATAATATAAAATTGAGTTGATTAATTCCACATTCTAATATTCTTCGAAACAATGATTAATGGTTATCTGCCATCCACTATGATTAATACGACTCATTGTTATAAATTAATCTAGAATCAATCTTATTAACCACCATGTGATAAATAATATATAAGAATTCATGTTTTCCAATGTTATCTAAATTTAATATTATCATTAATCTTATTCAACCATTAATTTATTTATATATATATATATTGCAACAATCATAAAACAACGGTATTCTAATGTTTTGAAGTGTAATAAGTGATAAACGCATGCCACACTATACACATTACAAAATATTTAATATTAAATACTGACCTCATTCATGAAAACTTCACTTATTGAATTGTTTTGTGCGTTGAGTTCTAACAGTGTATAAGGAAACACAAATTCCGGCCCAATTATATTACTTTCAATATTTAATATCTGTAGATGTTTAAATTGTAAGATATCAAGTTTTTTAATAAAATTAAAACTCAAATCTAAATACTTTAATTTTCTCATGCTTTTTAGATATTGTTGATCAAAGTGTTTTATCTCGTTATTAGATAAGTCTAACGTAATCAATTCGTTTAGTGTACTATTTCCAAATATTTTTAAATTATTTAATGAACAGTGGCTCATATTTAGCGATTTTAAAACCAGCAAATTGAGTATATCGTCTCCTAAATCTTGAATTTTATTATGTGCCAGATTTAAGTCCAAAAGATCTTTATAGTTGTTTAAATTATTGAGATGTTTGATTTGGTTTATCGACAAGTCCAAATATTCAACTCCGCGCGTATTCAAACCCGCAGGAACTTTTGAAAAATTATTATTAGAGAAATTTAGGCTGATGAAAGCTGAGTTTGGATTGTTTTGAATCTGACGGAGATGCATTTCATTGAGCTGTTGTTGGGAACAATCGATTTTAACGATGTCACCTAATAAAAGAGAAAAACAGAATCGCGTCGTCGATTTCAATATACAAATTTATTTGATTAAATTTTCAGTTATGTATGTTACACCGTTAATTACCACATCACCTTTGTAAGTACATTCGCATCTGGTACACATTCGTAGCGCGGATTCACTCGACGCGACACACAGCAGCAACATCACAGCGACACACAAACTTTCGCGGTCCATCACGTTTACCAATGATTTAAGTGTTTGACACAACCGTTACCGAAGTCGCTATCGTTATCTCGTTTAAATAGTCGTTACCTTAGTGTGAGCTTGATAAAAAAGAACAGATAATGCCAATTGACAAAGATTCTTTTGCAAATACAAAGGTGATTCACGGCATTTTTTAATAATTTCTTCATTATCATTTCATTCTGTTCGTCTTAAAAATTCACATTTACATAGTATTTTTCAAAACTTGAAGCAATTCAGGACCGCTTGAAAAAACTGGTGATGCTAGCCTGTTTTTTGGCTTGTTTTTTGGTTGTTGGCTCTACTTTCTTAGGTTTTAGAGCAGGTTCAGGTTCAGCATCAACTTCTTCAGTGACAGTCACTTGTTTTGTCAAGATATATCCATCTTCATCTTCATATGACTGAGTAATGACTTTGCGAATTTTAATCTTTCCACATTCTGTCTTTACTGGCTCTGGGGTTGGAGACCTTCTGCAGTTTAACAATAATTTTTTTTTAAATTTCTAGTTGATATACAAATGTGTTTTATAAATATACAACATAAAAAATATGATCGTTTTTAGTATTATCTTAAAATCGAATATTAAATATTATATTTTATTATAAAGCCACACATAAAATTTAAGATTATAGAAGATAAGTTTTTTATATTTAAGCCATTTTGGATAGGATATTTATCATGTGTGTGAATTGTTAACATTATTAAAATATCAAGTAAAAAACGGTTTAGCTTCAATTGAAAGTGCATGTAAAAAGTAATTCCTAATACTTTATAATTTTAAATGATAATAGTTAATGAATCTATCTTATATATGTATAATATATACTATTATTAACAGTAGTTTGAAAATAAAAATGACAAATAAATTACATTAGAAAATACTACTAATCTATAATATACTATGATGTTATTAGAATTTAGCCTAACTAAATAGAAGAATTCCAGTAAATAGCACAGTTATTTTTATTATTAAAGTCATAAAAAAGTGTATATAAAAAAATAAATGTTTATATTAAAATTATTCTTTTTATTTAAGTAAGTAATTATGATAATTCTATTAGTTTGTAAAGCAAAACATTTGTTATCTTATTTTATGTATTATGTACTTCTTACAATAATAATTTTTTTGTGTTGTTGCTTATCTCTCAAATATTAAGTTTTTATTATTATATATTTAACTATTTATAATAGATAACTTGTAATAGGAAATAATATTACCCTTTTCTTTTCTATTTATTTTAAATATATATATAGAACCATTTATAATGATAGATTGATATATGAAAAACGATCTCTTTATCATTAAATTCATCGCTTACAAGAGTAATAAGTAAATGTTCACTTGGCAGAAAGCCAATCAGTTGCGAATTATTATTGTGTCTTTTATATGGCATAATACATAATAAATTGTAGCAATATAATAAAATTATAGATCATAATTATTAATGAATTATAGTGTATACTATTATAAATGGTATTACACTAATAATATGATAAATTTATAATATACCTTGAAAATTTGTTTTGGGAAGGAGATTCTTTGATTATTTCTTCTGGTTCTTCTTCTTCAGAATGATCTGTTTGCATTGCTTCATCTTCACTAGAATCAGAAGCAACAACTATACGTTTTCTCTTATTTCTGACTTCTTTCTTAGCCGGACTTCGAGTACGCTTTTTACTTTGTGATTTTTTTGCTGGTGCAGATTTTGTTCTAGAATAATTATTAATTTATGAATCTCCATATAAGCAATATTAATATGATAAGTCAATAATATTAATTATTTGACATATATAAGAACAAAATAAAAATATTAATCTTATTTAAATAAATTCTATTACTAATTTAGTGGTTAAACTTAAAAACGCTACTGTAATAATATTAATTAAAAATTATACTTTTTTATATAATGTTAATTCAGTAAGACTTACTTAGCTTGTGGTTTTTCAGGTGAGGAGTTATTTATTTCTGGAGTCTCTTTATTCTTTGGTTCTTCGTCTTTTGCTTGTCTATAAAATAAAAATTAAATTAATTTAATATTAAAAGATTAAACAAGAAATGTCAAATGGTATTTGCGTTTAAATACAAACGTTTTTATAGGCGATTTAGGTTTTTCTTCTTTACTACTAGTAGTTTTAAAGTTAACATTTTTCTTTTGATTTGTTACTTTTCCAAACAGATTGTTGAAGCCAGTTTGCGATGACTGAACTGGCTTTTTATTTGATTTTGAATTATTCTTAGTAATTTCTTGCTTTATTTTTTCTGATTTATCTTTCTTAACAACCTTTTCTTCTTTTTGTTCTTTATTCTCTTTTTCTTCCTTCTTTAACTTGTCTTCAACATTTGCTTTAGGCTTTTCTTCAGCTATTTTCTCTACTTTCTTTGATTCAATCTTATCAATTTCAGTAGTTTCTATTTGAGGCACTTCAACAATTCTTAGAGGATTTTTGTCTAGTTTTATAGCGCTAAAATGGACATCACCATCACCAGCGGTTCCGAGCAATTCAATATCGGGCAATGTTTTTTGAACGCTGTATATATGTTCAAAGTCGAGAGTTGTGAATTTTTGCTTTGCCACATCCACATCATTTGCTTTTGAAACTTCCATTCGCAAAGAGCCATCTTTGAGTTGGCCCTTTATAAGATAGGTTGCAACTACATTATCTTTGTTGTTGTCATAATATTTTTGTAGAATATTTTTTGCATCATTTATATGTACCTCAAGCTCTTTGCTTAACCACTTGTAAGTGACCTTGATTGGAAAAAAAAATCTATTGTAATTTATATTAAGATTATAATAATAAATTTTGAAAATAATTTTTGTTTATAAAATAAAAGAAAGACAAAAAATGTAATAAAAATAAAATTAAAACTTTTAAAAAACTATACTGTACATTTTAGATTGAGAATTATGAAATGCTTTTGAAGCATGAATTTTTTTCAATTAATTATTATAAATTTTAGAAATAATTTTTACATTAACCTTTTAAAATTTATAAAATTTAAATAGTAATTACAAAATAACTTTGATTAATATATTTATTGTTAATATAATATATCATTTTGACAAAATTAATTTTAAATAAATCTAAAGTTTAATCTATAACAAATTTT
>JABFPK010000835.1:0-13550 GCA_022817445.1 Habroteleia sp. ZL-2020
GTCTCTATCTACATCAAAAAGCAAAGCTGGGAATTAAAAAGCAGTTCAATGACTCAGTAAAAAGTGTTTATCTAATACAACGTTACTCTTAATAGATATACGCATTTTGTTTTCAAAAGTTTAAATGTCCTGATTTATGTATTAAATACAAAGCGAATGAGATAACTCTTTTTGCGTTCAATAATTCGAATCTCTTTAACTTATGTATGTATAGCTTCGTTGAATAACAAATCATGATTCTGAAATATACCAGATCTTAGTGTTCAATACAACAGTGCAATAAAAGTGAGATCTTTGTAATAATATATTTGGTCCATTTAATCCAACAAATCAAAATAACCCGAGAAAAATATTTTAGGTTGAACAATAAAAAAATAGTTTAATATTTTAGTGTTGAATATTTTTAAAGAAACTGTTCAATGATATCAATAAAGTTGATCCATCTCCTTTCTTTGATGCTGGGACGAGAGAAAACGTTCAAATAGGAAGCCCAGTTTTTTTTCTATTTCTCCAATTTTGCTGATTTTCCAATAAAAAATTTAGTTAATTCTATCATAGAAAACAATTCTTTCTTTAGTAATAGTTTCAAAAATGTCGAACATATGTTTAAAGTATGCATTTGGTTATGATATACAATTATAGGTTTTTGTGAAATTATTTAGAATGAAACTTATATGTTTTTTAACATATGGAATTAGAAATTAGAGATATACTTGGCAAGATTGTAAAATTGATTTGTACAGGGATTGAGGTGAGGAACAATGTTGAAATTTTAGATGAAACATATCCTGTTTCCAAAATTCAAAATCGTGCTTAACTGTCAACATTATACCTTTGATAAGAATAATATACTTTGTCAAGAGTGCACAATAAATGTAGCAGTTTTAAAATGTGTATAAGAAGTTATATCATCGTATATTATCTGCTCTCTTTATCGTACATAATAGGCCACCGTACATTATTCACGTTATATATGGGTATAATTTAGCATTTATTATGCACTTATATGGCAAAAAAATATTTAATCAAAAATGAAGTTTTAACTGTCGAGACTAGACGAATCTGTCAATTTTACAATATTTGTACTATGTTGTAACACAATTACAAAGTTCAGTTCACGATTAAATAACAGTTAATGCTTACCTTTTTTCTTAATAGCCATTTTAATTTCCGATCTAAACAATTGCTTTCAATATGGATTACCAATTGGTCAAACTTAAATCATTATTTAATCGGTCAACTACTAACGCGAAGAAAACTAAAAAAATAATTAATCCGATTTAATTTGTTTATAAATAAAACGATTAATAATTACTTGTTTATCGTGAAGTTCATATTAAAGTAAATCGAATTTTGCTTAAAACGAATAAAGTACAAAACACAGAATTCGCACTACTATTCTTGATTTGAAATCACTGTTTCTCATTTTTAGTTAAACCTCATTTGATTTTATGCGAAGTTTGTATTGTGATAAGAGATGTCGCGTTATCATTTAAATTGCTTATTACGGATCAAAAAAAACCTGTTTTCATTTACTCGTGCAATATAGAATTGTATTTTTGGAAACGAACATCGAGGTCATAGTCTTGTTGTAGTGTGCTTTTGATGTAACGGACGTGTTTTGTCAAAATATTCAACTATGACTCGAAAAATTCGATAAGAACAATAAATATCAGAAGATACGGCATCTGTCAATCAAATAAGTTTATGAAAAGCAGAAGTAGTTGAATGAAATTTCATTAATGATAATAATGAATTAACGAATGGAAATTGTTTAATGCAGCTTCCACGATTGTCGTTTGAATTATAGTCATAGTCGATTCTGATAGTTAAAGGTCAAAACTTGATAGCATCCTTACTTCGGTGTATATTTCGGACTCGCTCGAATGTACTTGACTCTTATAGCTATCACAAAACGGTTAATGAAACTTTCTTTCTTTTTCATAGCATATATTCGAAGCTCTCCGTCTAGATAATAATTTCAAAATGCCGTAATCAGAGTTTTTGGAATATGAATGAAACTTTTATTTTAGATGCTATTTTTCTTTTCTATAGTGAATCAATTTCAATTTCTTTTCATTTTGTAATAATGATATATGGTATCAGTAAAAAAGCATAGAAATTCTACCAATATTTTGTGTATCATTGTCTTTTTTATTGTATATTAAAATATATTATTAAAAAAAATGAATTTTTAGATGGTAGATGTTGAACTGAAAAAAAGTAAATTTTTACTGAGAATGTAAAGTCATATAGTTTTTTAAATAATAATACTATAAAAATAAAAATTAAAACTTATTTAAATAAATACTAATATATATCTGGTTGCGATAGGGGTGTAGTCAGGCATCAGTATGGTTTTGATTAGAACTAGGTACCTGATCGGGCCATACTGATTAAATAATGTCTAAATATCTACAAATAAGTTACTTTTATATATACATGCCTACGTAGAAAAAACTAATCTGGCGAAAGTCTGGTTAAGTCTGGACGCAAAGTCAAGCTAAGTCTGGATCATGATCAAGTTCCAGACTATTTTTAGTCTGACATCCTATACTAATGCCACACTTTTTTTTACTAGAAAATTTTTGTCATATTTAGATATTGAACAAAAGTCTGGCCTCCTAGATTCATTCCAGACTCACAAAATCTGGCATTCCAGACTAATAAAGTCTGTGTGTTCAAAATATAACGTAAGTCGACAGACTTTAATAATCCGGCAGAAATATGGACCGCCAGACTTTGGTAGTTTGGCAGGAGTATGGACGGTCAGACTATATACCGTTCAAAAAAGGAAAGTCTGGAACTCGATCTTGTGCCAGACTCAGCCAAACTTACAGAGACTTGGCCAGACTTTTGCCAGACTTATTTTTTTTTATATCATTTAATAATAAACTTACATCGTTAGTCTTTTTTATTTTGTTTAATCTACAAATAAAAAAAGTATATTATCGAAAACAGTTAACTATATGATCATATATATATATATATATATTATATAAATTGTTTACATAATCTAAACTATCAACGTATTTTTATTATGGGCAAATGAATTTATAATGCGTAAATCGTAGTTTGAATAATAAAAAGATTAGATATTTAAAGAGAGAAATATGAAAAAGGATAAAAAATGTACTACATTGTATTTCGGTATATTGCTTCTGAAGAGTTTAATTTAATCTTAATTAAGTTAGAGTATATTAATCGCACTTAAGATGATACACAACATTGAACTCATTCATTTAATTTATTACTATGTTTGTGCAGGTAAATCAAATGTTATTAAAAAATGATCGCTTGTGTATTAAATGCTATTTACGTAAACAATTAATCTGACAAAATTAGCATAAATCTTCTGTTTATAATGCTTTTAAATTCGTATATACGTAATCATGAATATAATTTAATTTTATTTCTGTCAAATGTAAATGTAATGTACCCTATGAATTTTATTTAACAAATAAAATTGTAAATATATACAAAATAATGCTGGAAAATATTACAAAAACGAATTAAAAAAACTACGTTTCACTTTTTATCTTTTAAAAATTGTTTTGCGCTATCGTTGAATTATATGTAATAAATTTTACGAGCGAATATAAAATATATTCATTAAACTTTTACATTTGAAAAAAATTGTGCTTGTATAGATTTAAATGAAGTCATATTATAAAGAAGAATTTGAAGTTGTTTTATAACAGAAATTAATTTCGTAAAATTTCCACACCATATATTACTCGATTCTTTTATTGACGCATAATTTTCTACCGATGAATATAATTACACGTGTTTCACATAAAAGTATTTAATGGTATAGACGGTTTTTAGGCTTGCGAAATTCTTGTTTTCCTTTATCTGTATCAAGATATTGCACAACATTTTCACCTTAATATATACGCGTTCATATTTATGGAAATCAATAATTGATTGAGTTAATTGCAATATAATAATTTTTAAAATAATTTATAAGAATTATGTTAATCAAAACGCATTCCAAAGCGTAAATTTAAATAATTTTTTAGTATTTGAATTATTAATAAATTTAGAGTTTTATAATGTTTAATAGGAAATAAAATACAACCTTTAATTTATTTATTTAATATAACTTTAATACGTTAATATTATCAATGTATATAATTGATAATAATTAAATTTGAATGGAGAATGAATGTAATTTAAATAAAATGGAAATACAATGTATTTTATTTGCAAAATTCAAACATTTAATTATTTATAATGGAATTGGTGAAACAAATTTTTAACGTGTTTTTTATTTTATAGAATCCAAAAAAGCAAACTAAAAAAGTAAAATATTCAAAGTTTATGGTTAAAAATAAAAAAGAGTAAATTGTAATTAAAAATTTTTTTCTTCATTTATGATTGTATAGAATGATCTAAACTGATGGAAACATATATGACACAATATTTTAATGTTGTTACATAAAGTGGTTCTACGAAATGTAATAAAATAATGTCCTAATTTTTAAGTATATAATAACGTATTAAAATAACATAAGAATGTTATAAAAAATATTAAATAAGCCGTTTGTAAATAGTATAAAAATGTAATTATTTTATAACGAAAAATAATAAGTGATCAAATTTAATGTATTTGTATTAAAAACTCATTCCATATTCGTTGCTTTTTAAAGAAAGAACTAATAAAAATGTTATGGAAAACAGGAGATTTAAAAAATATATAAAAAACTATTATTATAACTTATTTTATCACTATTTGGAAAAAACGTTAATCTAATTTTTATGGAAATTAAAGTCAAATGAAAGTAATACTTGTCAATAAAAATTTTAATTCAAATAATATCATCACTTCATGCAATAGAACATAATTTTTTTATATTCTCTTTATAAAGCAATATGTATAATGCAATGTTATAAACCTTGAATTATTAAGGTTATTTATTGTAAAATGAAATTTATTTTTCTGCTATATAAAAATCTTATTCATAATGAATATGCGTTTATTTGTTAATATAGCCATTTAATAGTCTTCTTATTAGTTGTTTACACAAATTCCACATAAAAACTATTATTATGGTAAAACTTCATAATTAGAAATGCAAAAATGTCTATAAAACAGCAAAGATAAGGATATATCTTTCTCTCTATCAATGTAAAAAAACTAACAACCCAGTTGAAAAAATCCGACTCGAAAACGGAGTCGGAATCTAAGTCGGTTTTCGAGTCGGCTATTCCACACTCGGATTCCGAGTCGTAATTTTGCATGTCGGAATTCAAATCGGAAACCATCGGCTTACGTATTTAGAATGTAAAAGACATATTTTTACTTTATCTACACATTCAAGACGTCATGAAAATTCCAATAGAAGTATCGGAAAAAACAGGGAATTATTTGAATATGCGAGAATGAAATTATACAAATTATAAACGATATACATCGATATTTAAATATCAAATGCATATTAAATTAAATACCACAATAATACGCATTATTTTTAAGGATAATAATTAAAATTTGTAAAAAGATGGAAGTATTTTATTTTATCGAGTTAAAAAATTATGAACATAAAAAATATCTTTCAATATTTTGTAATTATTTGATATTTCTAGAAAAGTAAATATTTGTCTAGTATTTTATATACACAATGTCAGGTTGAAAATATAGCAATGGTGCCGTACCAGTGAAGGGAGCGCCAGGGGTTTCACCATTTATGGGGTATTGGGATTTTCGTAAAGAATAAATTATTTGAATACCTTATATTATCCTAAAAATTCGAAGTTATATATTACAAATTTTTATATAAAGATTCAATGTGCTATAAACAAACTAATCATTAAATTACAAATAAGTATATATTTTCAATCTAACATTTCAATAAAATCTAACAATGAAAACAAGAAACCTTTTCGCTTTTTCTTTAATGAAGGAATGAAATTAGACACATCCGCCCGGGTAATACTCATTCCTATACTACGCTAAAATATAGTATATTTTTAATTTAAACAATTTGGAAATGATAAAAACAAATTAATGTATTAAAACAAATACAATTAAACATAAATGTAATTATATAAATTCTATTAAATGAATATAAAATATTAATATATAAATTATTAATATAAAATCTATTTTTTATTATATTCAAAAAATTATTTGAAAATGCGTTCTTAAAGAAAAAAAATGCTTCAAGTTCATAATTATACAAATAAATTGTATTTTTTGCGATGAATCACATTCATTTATATTACAAATATTTATCTTTTTCAATCAATTTCTGAATAAAATAACTATTATATTCTTATTTCAATTACAAATATTTTACAATTAACATTGTGTAGTGTAAAGAAACGAGTTTCGATATTTTTTTATTTTTATAAAAATTTTATTTGTATCATGAGTAGTATCATGTTCTAATCTGTATTTGATTAAATGTATACGACCCAGATTTTTAGCCATAATAAACAATTTTGTATTTTTAAATTTTTAAATATGAGTGTAAAAATTAATTTTGCTGGAAATATTTTTAAACAAGATTGAAAATAAATGATCCAAAATAAAAATAATTAGGATTAAATTTTGACGAAGTTTAATGAAAAGAAATAAAAAATATAATAGATATAATTAAGTTAATAGACTTAAGTTTAATGAAAGAACATATTTTGCGGTTATCGAAAACATTATAATTATTTCATAATGTTTATCATAAAATTTTACAAATTCTAAAACGTGCTATTGCAAAACATCTCTCTCTCTCAGCCAAGAGAAACTGTTTACAAATAAGACTCTTAAAAATGAACTAGAAAATATTACAAGGTATTTAATAATTTTCCGGTTTTGTGGAGTTGCACTCAAGCAACATATTTAATAAGTCGTATAATATATAATTTAGACAAAAATAACACACTCTGGAAAACTGAATTCGCGACCTTTGTGCAACTTTGATTTATATTAAGATGACACAAACTCAGATTTTAAAAAATAATATGAAAATATAACAGTAAACTAACAAACTTAAAATACTTACTAAATTTCATATAATTCATTATTTTTCTTTTTTTTTTACTTTTGAAGAAACAGAGATATTTTTAATTTCATTATAGCAAAGGAATTATTTAATATTATGTAATTTGTAATTACACAAATTCTAATTATTTTCATGAGTTTGCATATATTATCTAAAGCTATACTTTATGAAAAAGTGTATAAAAAATAAGAAAATTAAAATATTGAATATTTAAATACATAGATTAAATGGACTATCTAGATAATACACATAACTATTATATCTAATGGATAGTAGAAATTTTGACGGATAACAAAATTTATTTTATTTCATATATTATTTAATGTTATCATTTCATTAAGTCTTCGCGACTAAAAATGACAAGTATATATATATCTCGATTAATATATTTGTGGGACAATCTGGTCGTGTCTAATATTCTTTAATTATTTTCCATGTATATATTACACTTTTTAATTGAATATTTGTAGGCCAAAAAGGCGTTAAATTAAATTCCACGAAAGTGGTATATAAAATTATATATTTTGAGTAAAATAGCATATATAGATATATGCATCTTGCGTAATTCAAGGTATACGAAATTGTTGCAATATCGTCACGGAATTCAATGTCGATTATTCAACAGTAATTACAATCATTGATTACGCTAATAAATTTATCCCGTTATTTAAATTCTTTTTATTAAAGCTAATGGATATAAGTGCTATTGCACTCTATATTTAATACGTAATATACTTATTTATTTAAAAAGGATGTTCATTTGTTAAATCTAGTACTTAGACTTGATATAATTATCAAAAGTTGAGTGATCTGATATTCTTATATCCTTATTATTTTTTAAATTTGTATTTTTAAATGAATTCTAATAAAGATAAACATCAATCTGATTTTATATCTGTTTGGAGCAAAACATATTAAAATATTTGAGCAACGTATCGTGTTAAATTTAAAAAAAAAATGTTTTGTGGCAAGATAAGTGAATTTCAAATTCTTTAATATAAATAAACATACTACAGGGCAGATTGAACTAGATTTTAGAATCTAACTAGATTGAACTATATATATTAATATATAATAATGATAATATTGGAGAGAATAAACAATACAAAAATAAATAATTATATTCAAATTAAACAATATTTTTTGAAAAACTAAAAATCTTTTTTATATTAAATATCTTATTATATTAAATAACTGCTCACATATATATTTAAACATATTATATATAACATATATCATTTAATTTATTATTGTGCAATCAATTTCATTAAATTATTCATAACTAAACTAATTATCTTTAACACGTAACTATAAAAATATTATATCAACTATTGATAAGAAAAACTTTGTAAAGTCTGGAATGTAACTCATCCTCTCTCCCTCTTTCTCTCTATCATTCTCTCTCTCTCTCTCTCTCTCTCTCTTTCTCAGGATACTTAATTTTTAAATACAACAAAACATCTTTATTAGCTTCAAGTTTTCAATTTGTTTAAATTTTCAACTTTTCCATTTTCTGTATGACTCACTTAGCATTCATTTTCTTGCTTTCTTCTCTTTTTTATTTAAATTTATAATAATTAGGACTTTTCAGTAGTTGTACTTGCATATAAAAAAACGCTGCATATAATTTGTCGCACGTGCTTCGAAAATATTTTCGGCTGTTTCACACAATTTTTAATATTATATATAAATACATATATAATAACCATTTTAAAAACGTTTATCCAAGACAGCAATACATTGACACAAATTCTGACACAATTAGGAAACTTCTTAAATTTCTTTTCCACTCGGATTAAAACGTCTATTAGTTATTAATCGCAACATAATCGCGCGATCGAAATCTAATTATCAAACTAATTTATTTCGTAATCTTCAAAGTATTTAGTTTGTCTTAGTTTTATCAAAAACAATATTAAATTAAAGTTACGAAAAACATGTAACGGCCCAAATCTGGCGGATTGAAATTAGAAGGAAGAGGATGGGATTTGAAAATGAAAAGTGGAAACACGTAAAGCACTGTGTCTGCAATAATCTTAAAGGTGAAAATCGGGAGCAAAGACTTCGCGAAAATTACGCTGAACAAGTTTGATTTCATTCTTGGCGGTATTACATCAGAAGTTTGGATCAGCGCAATATTTGAAGTGTTCCTTTTTACTCAATTAAACTCGACCCCGGCATTTCTTATGCTCGTGGAAATAAAATGCGTGCGAAGAAGGGAAAAGGCGAAAAAAGGAGGGGGAGGGGAGAAACTCGTCGAACTTATATCCAGGATGAATTGAATATGCATCGCGTATCTTGATAACTTAGACTTTCAGTCTTCATTGAATCGTGGACCAGGCCGCATCGACTTTGACCTAATCAATCAAACTATTACAATTCGATAAGTGTCTCTGGTTCAATCGAGTCGATCGAATTTTGGTCGATTTGCAACACTCTTAATTTGGACTTCTTACACTTTTGGAAACTAAAGTAAGTTTCCCATTTGCACATTTTCACCCAATAATTTTGAACTCAAAAGTAATTGACCATTTGACAATTTTTCGTTAACAAATATATATTCGATGTCAGATTTTTTTTAAAAAAAATATTCAACCAATTATTGCAATTAACTAATATTAGAAAAATATTAATATGAGAAATATTATTGGTGCAATTAGTGTTAATCTGGAATGAAGTAGAAAGTATTAAAAAGAAATTGTTTATGCTGCTTTTTCGTATTTTTTTTTTTTTTTTTTGTAAAATTCAATACCAGGAGACTGTTGTAAAACGATTTATGTATTAATATTATAGAATGTGAATGATCTATAGTAGTTTTCCTGAAAAGTGGTGTACGTTATAGAATGATGTATCGAAAAAGATATATCTTGATTACTATAGCATTATTAAAATTGCGTTAGGTCAATGATTAAACTTACATCATAGAAATAATCTTACTTTTTGATTATATTTATTTAGTTAAATTTTTACTTAGCTCCTCAATAGTACGGAATATTATATTAATTATATTAAATATTATATTAATACGGAATAAATTGTTTGTAAATTATATTTTAATAACAATTATGCAATTATATTTTTATTTTAAAAATTAATATATTATAATATTTAGGTAATCTTATTAAGATATTTTATGTTTAAAAACAGGAAATATTTTTTTATATTTTAAATAATTAAAAATGTATTTGATAGTGTTTTGATGTTAATATTTTATAAATATTTTTAAATTGGTTTCGGTTTTAATATGCTTCTAGAATGCTTTTTTTTTGGAAACGCGAGGGTATATGTGTGTGTGTGTAGAAATTATTTTCTAAACACTAAAAATATACATTTCTTATTTTGTTTATAATTATTTGTTATTAGGGGTGAGGGTTATTTTAATACTATTAAGGTAAGCAAACAAATAAAATAATTACTCTACACAGATAAACATGCACTACATTTCAATATAATTTTATTAACATAGTTTCAATAATTATAAAAATGTATTTAATATTTGCACTGAACCGATCAAGACCAATGAATTATATTTAAAAATTGGATGAACATAATCTAATTATACGAAACATTAATTGTAAATCGAAAGGATTTTGAAAAATTGATAAGTGTCTCAATATTTTATTAATTTTTTATTATGATATAAACCCAAAATAACTAATAATATGTTTAATACGATTTGTAAATATTTAATTATAGATATGCCTATTTATATTTTATATTTTTTTTAATTTTTTTTAATTTATAAAATATTACACATTAAACATTAAAGAAATTATTAAATTGGTTTTAAAAATAAAAAGCTTTATTACAGTAACTTGCAGGATCGTTATAACATTCGAGTTCACTTGATGAAGTGATATGTATTAATATATAATTTATATATATACTTAATGAAGCTTTCTTTTATTTATAAAATAAATTGTTAATTTATTAATTATTCCAATAAATATTTTGATTATATAATTTATTGTATATAAATTATAAAACGAAATCATCATATTTATTGAAAAAATAATATAACATTAAAATATTGTAATTGAATTTGTTACACTAGTTTGTTTAAGAGAGTATATAAAGAGAAAAATTTAAATTTAAATAAATAAAAATTTTCGAATTATAACATATCATTTACGAATGCTTTGAATAACTTAATGTTAAAAATATAATATTTTTATTGACTTCCGTTGACGTAGTGCGACGATCGAATATTTCAAACAAAGTAAATTATTGAACCTATTTTAATTATGATTATGAAAAATAAACACCAATTATAACGTATTATTTTTTCATCTTGAAAATGAATTTCAACTTTCTGTTATTTGATTACATATAATTATTTATTGAAAATTTCGAAGGCGAAAATCAACATGAAGCTAAACTTTTGATCAAATGAAATTTTAAATCAAATAGAAACATTGTAGATTGTTTACTTTGTTTATTTTTTTAATTAACGCTGATTCTCTTGTAAAAAATTTACTGTAAAGAAATGTACAAATGATAAATTATCTGATTCATATAATTAATCTTAATTCTTTTATAACGAAGGCATATCATTATATTTAGGTCAATATATGTATATGCTCAATATCTTGTACTATTTGTATATATTTAGTATATATTATATATTTACCCATTTTATAAACTACATCCATATTTATTATAAAAAAATAATTAAATAAACATGATAATATACAATAAATGTTCATTTTTATTTTCAGAGGAACTTTTGTACAAAAATGCCAAGCAGCAAGACAAGAGTTGCCGTTGTTGGAGCTGGCGTGGCAGGTTTGGTATCGGCGCGACATTTATCCTGCCGATTAGATACCTTCAGTGTAACCGTTTTTGAACAATCCGATCGCATAGGCGGTACCTGGGTTTACACAGATTCCATCGATTACGACAAACATAAAATTCCTATCCATAGCAGCATGTACAAGAATCTAAAGTAAGAAACAGAAAACACAAATTAAATCAAACAAGCAACAGTAGATCAATAAATTAAATGAGTTTCGCGATTCGTATAGGAGAATCGAGAACAGCTCATGTTACTCAATTTCCCCTGAATTCACATTAAAGCGCGATTAAACTTTGTCGGACAAGATTATTAGAATCCCTGACAACAATTTTTGCATAAATTTGCATGACCAACACTTAGCCAATTCACGCACGTTTTGCAATAGCAATAAAGTATTTGTTGAACTGCTCAATAAAACTGAATTTTGCTTGTCAAGAAATTAGTCAAATTTGCCGCAAATATTGATAACCGTTCGTGCAACTGCGGTAGTTTTTGTAAACATTGTATGTAATTTATTTGTCAATCCATTTGTAAATGTGCATGAAAATGGTACAAAATTAATGCACTACAGTGTGTTATATAATCAGGAAAGCACACACACACACACAATAAGATCTGACTTGGATGGTGCGTATTAATTCACCTTAATTTAATTTATCCTAGATGCAAAAAAGCATTCCGTTGGATAGATAACTTTTTTTTAAAATGAATTATGGGACTTGTATTGCTTGTAGTTGGAGTGTATGATGTTCGAGTAAATTCTCGGTTCTCTGATGAGACTTGATTTAATGTGACTATAAAATGTTTTGTTTTTTTATGTTTCGCATTGATATCTGTCTTGCATGAAAAGATAGGTCAACAGTTACCGATGCGAACTTATTAATGAACTTCGATGAGAAAATGATAATGATTAATCAGAGTACAATAGATGTGCTGACGTCATGTTTTGGGAAATACACATTATCTCCGTTTCCATATATTACATAAAACGTCTAATAATCTGCTTGTTTAAGCAATTATTTCTTGTAATAATGTGAATTGTTACAACTCTAATTGATCGTTGGTTGATAATTGAATTTGTTAATCAATTGCAGGACAAATTTACCAAAGGAAATTATGCAAATCCCTGACTTCCCTTTCAAAGAAGATGGTAGTCCTTCGTTTGTTCACCACAGCGTCATTCGTAAATATTTGGAAAAATATGCTAAACATTTCAAACTTCATCAATACATTCAGGTATATATTTATATATATATGTTCCAAAATTATGAAAATATTTGATTTTTGGCTGAATGATTTGATTTTTTGGATTTTTTGAATATTCAGACAGTGAAAGAACGATCGATTTTTAACGAAAGTCAATGAATCTTTAAATTCGAGAAATTTTAAAGTTTTTGTTGGATTTAAAGAATGTCAAATTTTAACAATATGCAGGGTATTCCGTAAAATAATAGATTCGATCCGCCATCAGGTCTACAAAGTCTCCTTTAAATTAAATTTTCCTTTAAATTGTTAATTTAATTTAATGTTTGAATTTTATACTGCATTATGAGAGTTTTTAAAGACTTGTACTTGACTGAATTTAAGGATTTATCAATTTTTGTCAAAAATTAGTCGAATTATATTTATCTGAATACTTAACATTTTTTAACAAAAGTAAGTGCTCCCTTAATTTTGATGAAAAGTGTATATAGTTAAATATTTCGACAAATTATATCAAAATTTAGAACAAAGAATTCTCGGTGAATTAC
>JABFPK010000836.1:0-13549 GCA_022817445.1 Habroteleia sp. ZL-2020
ATACTTATATATGCATCTGATGCAGAATTCAATTCTCTACGAGATACACTTCATTTGATAAAGATTGGATTTATAGTATTCGGACAATCCTAATTTTTCTGTTTTAAAATTTCTCATTTTTGGATGACATTTTTAGGGCGATTTCGAAAATTTCGATAAACAAAGTCAAGATGTAAAAAAATGTCTTATAACAGTTGGGCGTGCTCAAAAACTAATATATGAATTCAAAACACAATTTGCGGAAGCAAATTGAAAAAACAAATTTTCAATCACTATTATAGTTAATTTCATATTAGGAACCTCACTCTGCTATTGCTATTTCAATTTCAGTGCTGCCAACTTAAACTGGCCTATACTCCAATTTTGCTGTTCAGTTTTCAATGGGATTGGCGTGTGTACATACTGAACATTATTACAAGTTCAATCATTTTCACCATACTCTAATACAATTTTTACTTTGTTCTCAATAGTGAGAAAAAAAGAACACGTAGTAAAATTTTAAATATTTTTTTTTTCGTGCACAAATTTGTTGTTACAGTCTTGCATTATATATTTACAATATAATTTTAAATACTTCTTTTATCTCAGTGCGACATAAATAATTCAAAAATTAGATTTGCTCGAGACAAACTTCGGTTGATTGATTTCGCTTTCGCATGAATTATAAATACATATTGAGAATTCCTGACGAATTTTTGACATTGGCTTTGATATTGATTCCGCAAATCAACTCTTTCAATTACTCATTAATAAAATCTTGAATCTAAATAATACAATATCGGATTTTGATATAATGTAGCTCGTAATATATTACATGATAATTACTATAATACTTACTGTGTATCTAGTTCTCCCGTTATCCCTATTGATCAAAAATAAAATATATTTTGTACTAAAATATGCAACACTGGTGCACCGTTGACTGATTGAAATCAGAATTATTTTGACAAGCACCGTACCGAAATATGGAACAATACGCCAAACTGGAAACGAGATGTTTGCGGCCTCGAGAAAAATGCCGCCGAAATTTGGCAACGCATTTAAAGTGAGATGAACCATTTGAAATCTTACCTCTTGACGCGCATGTAATGAATACCGTTAGCATAGTGGTAGCTTTAAGGTTACTTTCGGATCGTGGGGTGAACATTCTTTAGCCGCTCGTCCCGATGTCTGTTTTTTGGTGTTAGTTGCCCGTCTGTGTTTGCCTTTCTATTTATAGCGTAGCCTCTTTAGTCTCCAAGACGCAGGAACATTAAATACATTTCATTCTCGACCATAAGCGGCATTATATTCCCGATCATGCGAGGGACCTTGAACCAACGTCACAGTGCACACTGGAAGCTCTCTTCCACATTTTGAATAATGTACAAATTAATCTTCCAGTTATTTCACGATACTTTTGTTTTTCACGGTGAAACGTGACGTGAAATGCTGGAGGATTTCGGATTTGCAATGGAAATATAAGGAAACGTGACGAAGTCAACTCGATTTGCGCTGATAATAATTTGTAACACTTTCTTTATTTAGGGAACAAGCGTTGAATTGAAAACATTGATATTTGCTTATTTTCGTAATAGTATTCATGCCCCCTAATCTGCCATGACAGGTTCGATTGTTCATGTGCACCGGCACGTACTTATGGGGAGTGCACTGCAACTTTGAATCTCGAAGTTTTTTGTTGTCAAATGTCATCGAACAATACAATAAGCAAGGAGATCGTCTCTGACATCGATCAATTTTTGGTCGAGTCTTTGATGCTACCGTGTCATTAAAATAACAGTATAATAATGACTGTTAGGATTTTGTGCGAGTCCGCCGAAGCGCGGATACGTGAAGTGAACTTGGACCGTAACGAGGACCGTCGTGACGCCAGTCGCCCGCTCGTAATTATTTTCCCCAGCTATCGCAATGATTCGTGTTCAATATCCACTTGTCTACGTTTGAACCGCGATACTTTTGTTGAATTAAACGCTATTGGACCGCACCTTTATGTAGCGATATTGTTAGTGTTATGTCTGCAGTGTCATTCTCATTATAATTTCTAATGAATTTTAAATCAATTGCACGACGGTGTACAATGTAAAATCGTGAACAAAATGCGTTTGCTTTTTATCTGGAGAAATTATTTCTCAACGCGTAGTGTTCCAGTTTGTTAAGAATTCGCGCGCATATTAACTTCGTTTAAAAAAAGGAAAGTGTTAAATGCATGCCGCAATGAGTTTTATTATATCCGGCAAAATTCGAAATACGTATAGGAAATTTGCGAATAATATCGACCAAGAAGACAAATATTACGAACGACGATAAGTTGTGCAATTATTTGCACGTATAAACAAAGAAATTATATTAATGGGATGGTGCAGAAGCAGAAACATTTTTCACGGCAAAACGTTAGAGTTGAGCGTCACTGGCTAGTGTAACCATCCAGCCAACCGTCCAGGTCTCGTCAGAGCATAGGATCTGGATGTTAATTATTAAAGACAGCGAAGAAGACACGCCAAGTAACCCCAAGATCTGGGAATCTTCATTTCGCTGTAAGACATTTTCGCGGAGTTGAAATTATTCTCGTGCATACCAAATAAACATATCATCCTGCGAGGTTAATGTATTCATAATTAAAACTCCCGAGTATCAAATATATAATCCGAGTAGATATGTCACGAATGAAATAAAGTCTGAGTTACAGTTTGTTCGCTCATGATTATTCCCATTATAAATGTCGTATTTTGCGTTAATTATTCATTTTTCAGTAGGCTTGTTCGCATAATTGTTTTAAATGGCTTGAGTTAATGCAGCCTCTTCGAAAGGTACCTTGTCCTGACAGAGTTCATTAGTTGCAATTTTCTTGACTTCTTATGGTCTTCATTGAAATTGTCCAGAAAATGCAGTCAGAATTAATTATGCAACGTTAGAAAAATGTACGATACAACTGCGAAGAAACCATCGCTGAGGAAGTATAGTGGAGAGCGTAACAATATATATATATTGTGTTCTAAAAATACCTGGCGCTGAACGCGTGTCCAACTTATTAAAGGTACATTCAAAAATATAAGATATCTGTGAATGAAGAAAAGCATTAAAAGATAATTAGATGAACATTTCAAACTACTGATGTTGAAGTGACACTTCTGAAGTCTGATTATTTTTCATAGCCGCGAAATGAAAACGACAATACGTTGATAAATACGTTGTTGACTGCTAGCAATACAAAAAAGGATTTCATTTGTGGAACCAAAGTTCGGCCATTTGAGAATGTTCCGAAAGTTTGGATGGTACTAATTATCAAAATGAAGAAACCTCGGTCGGAAACAGGAAGGAAGCTGAGAGAGGAACGGATAAACATCGCGGCCCGGTAGATTGTGCCTCGCGACTCATTGCTGCTGTCTCACCCTCGCTACGCTTCTTCCTGATTTATGTTAATGTTTTTGTCTCTGGGCGAAATACACCAAAAAGCGATCCAATCCCAACCCCCGTTTCGCAACACTCGAATTAACTTAACTACTTTAAGACGGCAATAAAGGTCGAGCGATTTAACTCGTTCCTTTACATTATTGCGTCGTGAACGGAATGCTGGTATGGTAGGCATTGCATATTGGCGGTAATGGGTAAAGTTCGAACTTACGACACGGTTGCGAAGGGTAGGCGTCAATCAATCCGTCGTCGGGGGCCAGAGTAACCCCTTTCCCAACTCGCGAACCTCGCGTTCCTTCTTTTCTTCTGCTTTTTTATTCCCCTTTTTTCCTTCCTTCCTTCCTCTTCTCGCTCCTTTCCTTTGTACCGTAAGAAGGGACGAAGTTAAAAACAGCTCCAACGGACAATTCAAAGTTTTTTCTTTCAACAAACTTCTCAATTGAAAATGTTTTAAGACGAAAGGATTTTTAGGGTGGTTGGTTTTTAATAAATTTTTGCTACTGAGTTTATTGTCTCGAAATTTAGGATGGACGTAAATTGTCCGGCGAGAACCGTTCGACATTAAGGATGAAATTGATTGCATTCGTATATTCCAGTTTTCCTTTCTGCCTCTCGCACGGTCTTGTTTGGCTTGGGAAACTAATTCATATCTTTTATCGATCTGGCTCCTTCTTCGTCTGTCTTTGTTTTCATACGTTTAGTTAATTATAGGTTATATTGACAAGAAATTTTCATTCTTTTAGTCTAACCCGTTCGATGACCTAGATAATATAGTCTGCTCAAAGTTGAAGACGTTGCAAAATCGAAATAATTCCGACAAATATTTACATTTGCTCGATACAGTGCTCGAACAAAACTAACAAATACTTGTGATTCTTCTCAAGTTTTCATCAAGAAAATCCTGAATATCATTTCTATTTTATAAAACAAAATAGAAATTATAATCAACTAGAACTTGCATTACACCTTACCTTCGACATCAGTAAAATAAACATTATTACCTAATTATTCATATGCAGAATGCAATATTTGTTTTCGTCCAAACAAGTTGGACGATTAGGTGAGCGCGATACCCCAAACGTAGACAACCCGTATAGCACGTTGGTATAACCGACGGCGTTTGAAATCCGTTCTTTCACCTCGAGTGTTTCTTAACTTTTAATATACTTGGCGCGGAGTTAGCACTAAATAAATACAATCAAACGGTTTGAGTTATTTCTGCGTGAGCGAATCCGAGAGTCGGAGATGGAAAAAAGAGCGGGCGGCAACGGCCAAATAAAGTTGCTCATAATGGAACCGGCGGACTTTTTTCTCTTCTCTCTATCTTTCTCTCTCTCTCTCTCTTTATTCTTTTTCGAATCGAAAACTCGTTCTCCGACGAACTCGAGTCCCGATAAGTAGCTGCTGTCTGAAATTTGGGGGCAGAATTCCGGCTGTGCGCCGTGCTTAATCGGCTATGCCTGGTACAGCCTGTTTATTGTTTTCCGGGTTAAAGGGAGGAGGTGTCGAGGATCGCTAAGTTTGCATTAAGCCTTCAATATCTGCGAATCCCGCTAGATGTAGGTGCTGCTGGCTGCGGATGAATTTTCAGCCCCGGATTACCTTATCTGTGAACTCTCGCACGCTCGATTGTTATACTATCGGCCAACGAAATCCGAGCGGTTCATATACCCAAGCGTTACGCGACCAATTTAGACCCTCAATCGTCTTCCGCTGACCGTATTAAGATTGTTTGTTTTGTCATAATGCTTTTAGCTATTCGTTTTGTAATTAATTTGCAGACACGGACATTGATATCTGGGATAGAAATTAAATTGCAAATGTTCATAATTTTTATGAACATTATACCAAACGTAATTGAAGTTGTAAAAAGTGATCATTGCATTCAGAAAAATATTTTATTACGTGCAACTAAATAATTTTGACATAACAAAATATTTATTTGTAAATATTAAATCATTTAAAAAAATAATAGAGCGTGTATTTAATATTTTCTAGATATTTATACAATATTTTGTTTCATATTTCTAAATATTTTATTTTCACCAAGAAATTTATTTATTAAGTATTCTTTATTTATTATATATATACTAATTTTGAATTTATTTATTAAATATTAAATTATAATGCACGTCATGTATATTCAATAGCCCAGTGGTTAAAGCGTTCGACCGATGCCACAGCTTTCCGAGTTCGAATCCTACAGCGGGAGGTGTTTTTTTTTTAATGAAATATTTATACATTTAGTGTATACATTTATTTACATTTAATGATTTAGTTGCATGAACCAAAAATTTTGTTAGTCATTTTTCTACTAAATTATTTTGTTGAGAAAACCAAATTTTTATTGAAGTAACAAAATATTTTTCCGATTGTACCGTAATATATAAGTAATTCATAATTTGTAAATAAATTCAAATTTTAAAACTAAATAATTTATGATTCATTTAATTACGTTGAGACGACGAAAATAAAATTTATTGAAAGAACGCAATAATATGTTAATCTTGGTATAAACAATTAACTGTCGCTGTTACTGATTAACAACAATTTTTGTATTGTTGGCTCTAAAACATAAATTTCATAGTTTTCATAAAGCTTGATTTACACCAAGTGATATTTTGTAACTTAATTTTTATAGTATAGACAAATATTGTTGATAATTTTATTTAATTATTTATTGTTGACAAACACTATAACGCAACTAATAATGCAAACAAAATTAATGATATTATTTAAGAACGATTAATGTTACCGGTGGTTCAGCCTATTACAAGCTAAATACAAATTTTTAAGTGTTGGTTCAAATTAAGTCAATTCCATAAATCTTATCTTTTTTACTAGCTATTTTATGTGTGGATTTCATTACTTAAGTAAACATAATATATCCACTCGCAACTTCCTCAAGTAAATAATATAATAATAAAGTGAGCTTGCATAATAACTATAATTATTGTTAAAATTATAATGCCTTCAACGTTATTGCTTATAGTTGTAAATTATTATCTTTTTTATGCTTCATAATTTTAGTTTAGTCTTCCTCCACATATATAAATTAAGACCTTAATAATTGTGTAAGAAATTAAGCCGAGTTAATTAAAATACGCGAACGATATTATCAAGATCGGGTTCTAGAAATTTGTGAAAATTTAGTCAAGAACCGTTCACATATGTTTCAGCGTGCGTGGGCTATGATATTATAGTGAAATAACAATCACTTTTGTCTACATTGTTTTCGATTGGTATTCTTTAAATCCAAGAGAAAGTTCACCTATGGAGAACAATGTATGAATTACATGCTTTGAACTTATGAGGAATAAATTGTTAGAAATCTGAAAGGTGTTACGTGGTATTTATTTATCTAATTTTTGTAGAAGGAAGTACACGCTAAGAAGAATAGTTAGTTACACGTAACAAACTCATAATGAAAATCATAATTTACGATCAGTGTGATATATGATTCATTTCATAAAAGTAATAATACGACAAAACAAATTTTGAGATTGCAGAATATAGACAATTCGATATTTCCTCTCGATCTTTATTGAAATTTATATTGCATTTCATTAAAATTGTTACAAAGTCACGTGCAAACAGTTTAAGATTTTTATACAAAACATGAGTTATTTATAAAATATTAATTTATAAAAAAGACGAAACAATTGCTTTTCATGTTTTTTTCAATTATTTATTGTTTCGCTTTATATATCTGTACGCTTCAAAAATATCTTATCATCGTTTATCTTACTGCATTAGGAGTAAGTTTATGAGATGTTTAATCAATGCATGATTAATAAGCCAATATTATATAGCATTAAAAATGACTGTTTAATGCGAATAGAATACTCCACGCACTAAACTAAACCGTGTTTATATATAGACAGTTACAGTGCAGCATTATTGCTTTATGTTGAAATTATTTCTATTCATAATAAACAAGATATCTCTTTAAAAATAATATATATAGAGTTTGAAATTTAAAAGACTACCACGAAGTACTTTAATTATATTCTGTCAATAAATCTCGTGTGTGACTCGCGATTTTAAAAAAGAATATGGATTAATAAATAATGAATAGTCGAAAAGAGTACTTCTTTATACGAATATATGTTTTTATTTATTATAATTAATAATAACATTTTGAACAGTGTAATGCGTTATGAAAATATTAATTTCGCACATTCAATTTTATCTCTGCATTTGGGCAAATATCAATGATTGAAATAAATTTAGAAGAAAGAGGATATACTTGAATTATCATAAAATTCTTTATAAATAGAAACGACAATAAAAAATATTAATCATAGTAATATATTTTTTAAAATGCACGATAATAGAATTATGTATTTTCCTAAACGACCAATTATACTTTTTAGTGAAATGACAGTTTATCTTGAATTTGCATTTCAATAGCAATTAATTTTTGAAGAGATTAATTTAATTGCAAAATTAACTTTTAATAATCATTTCGTTTCTTTAATTAAAAAATACAGTGCATCACTCAGAAAAATGTTTTGTTGCGTCAACAAAAATTTGGTTTTCCCAACAAAATATTTTAGTAGAAATATGACCAACCAAATTTTTGGTTCACGCAACTAAATAATTTTGTTCGTTTAACAGAAGCATAATTAAGTTATCTGAACTAAAAATTTTAATTGATATACCAAGCCATTTTTCTAAATGTATAAATATTTCATTCGAAAAAAACACATCCCGCTGTAGGATTCGAACTCGGAACGTTGCGGTGGTGGTCGAACGCTTTAACCACTGGGTTTTTGAATATACATGACGTGCATCATAATTTAATATTTAATAAGTAAATACAAAAATAGAATATATAAAATAAATAAAAAAAATTTAATAAATATGATTTTTTGTGAAAATAAAATATTTAAAAATATAAAACAAAATGTTGTATAAACAACAAGCAAATAAATATCCGCTCTATTATTTTTTTAAATAATTTAATATTTACAAATAAATATTTTGTTATGTCAATCAACAAATTTGTTTGGGCCAACTAATTATAACCAACCAAACTATTTAGGTGCACGTAATAAAATATTTTTCTGATTGATGTATTATATTTTATTTAATTTACATTAAATTAAATTGTACCTGTCATGACAAATATGTATGCAAATATATTGTTTTCATTTTAACAAAATTATGTTGCAGTTAAAACAGATATAGAAAATATTCATATTATAAAAGATAGGTTAGATATTTATAATTGTATCTATTAAAGTGTAATGTTGTAAATTAAATTTCTTATTATCAAAAGCGACTTTATAATCAATAGATTCAAATTGCAATTGAATTCTGCAATCTTGGTTAATTAATTATTTGATCATTTTGTTTTGCGAAATTTATTTATAGCAGAATAACATTTCCCAATTTAAAAACATTTCTTTTCATTTGTTAATCTTTCTCTTCGTTTTTAGTTTCATAAAAGACAATCCACTTAAGCTTTCGTCTACCTAAAATTATGGCCAAAGTTCAAATGGCAATTAAGACAATTTTATTCTATCGCAATTGTTAGTATGCGTTGATCAATTTTTATAAGCGATATGAAACAATAAAAGAAGACATTTTTTACGGTGGCTGCGCGCATTAAACAAAAACAAGTACGCTCACTCGAAACAAATTTTCCAATTGCACGTGATGCGCGGTACTCGCGCGCGCGTTACGCCGCTCGATACGCGCACACACACTTGTTCAATTAAGGTAAAATAGAAATGATTCCAATGAATGCATTAACCTTTTAACCTAAACTAATACAATGTGCCGTTGTTTTTCAATTGAAAGCAGCAGCAATCCATTTCTCTGACGGGTTTGTTGTCGCGGAGGCTCCGGGGGCGGATGACTTTGTGCCCACGTAAACGAGTCAGCGGAAGGAGTACTTGAACATAATGCAATTAACTCGCTATTAGCGAAGCAGACGCCGAACAGGTTCGCTGTTGCGAAAAGCGCTCGGCCGAGTGCGATTAAAGTCTGCGCACGGTTCACCGATAAGATTAATTGATAAACGAACAAACCGATCGGACTTTTTTTTGTCGCGAGACAAACACTTCGATCGAGACGAAACCTGTCCCAAAACAGCAATTCGCAATAAATATTAATACCAAATATAAAATTCGTTAGGTTGAAATTGAGCAAAGATATGTGTCACCATGTGTGATGAATTAATGAATGATATATGATTCACTCGTAACTGACTTGCATATACTTCAAATATGGATAACAGATATGTATTGTACTATACGTATTTCTGTGATTATTTATATACCCGCGTGGAAAAAATAGTATGACGTTTGTATGGTAATAATAGATTATGGTATATGTTTGTATGGCAGACCCAGATTAATGTCATATACTGTTTGCCGGTCTCTTTTAAGAGAGAGCAAACAAGAACTTAAGCCGTCCCCGCTGAGGGACTCGAACTCGGGACTCTCGAGTTGTCAGTCGGACGCGCTAACCACTAGGCCACTGAAGACACTTGGCTGAAGACACTGTACTGTAATTTTTTAAAAAAAAATGACTCTAGCCACTTAGACAAATAAATTCTTGCTGCGCCATCATCTTTGGTTCAATTTAATGTTTTATTTCCCTATTAGCGCAAAATATTTGATAAATTTTAATAATTAGTTCATAAATAAATAAAAAATAGAATATATATAATAAATACAAAATACTTAATAAATATGTTTTTATTCAAATTTTAAATTAATTATTGTTATTATTAATGAATTAAAGCTATTAAACATTAAATTGCACCAAACATGATTTTAATTGAGTCATTTAAAAGATTACAATGTAAGTTAAGTGTTTTCAGTCGCCCAGTGGTTAGCGCGTCCGACTGACAACTCGAGAGTCCCGAGTTCGAGTCCCTCAGCGGCGACGGCATAAGTTCTTGTTTGTTCTCTTTTAAGAGAACATATCGTGTATTGCCATACACGAAGAAAAATTATATTTAAAATTTTACCATATTTTCTAGATTTCTCGGACTATTGAGTACAAACTAAAAAAATTTATTAGACAGTATGGTAAAATTTGTCAAGTTTTTTGGGAGATATAAATAAGTGCATATTAAATATTTCTAGAATTTGTAATCATTCTTACCATATTATCTAATAAAAATTTTAATTTGTTTCCAATAGCCTGAGTAAAATATTAAATATTATTTTTCTCCATATACAAACGCAATATTATTTTTTCTACGCGGGTATGTATAACTACATATATACAATTGAGAGATGAATGATAATAATTTGTGGATGAAACTATATGCGATTTATAAGAACATGACATAAATGAAATATATTATATATATATTACTTAAAGATATAACAATATATGGAATAAAATACGTTTTGTAGATGTTCCACATATATTTATCATAATATCAAATTCCTATATGAATTGCACATATGCACGGCATCATATGTGATGTAGAGATTACCCACTTTTAACCTCATTAATATAGGTTCAAATATAAATACCATATACGTTTATATTTAAATTCTTATATGGATATTCATAACTGCATGCATGGTCTTGTGAGTGCAGATCTCTTTTATTACGCATATAATTTTGCCAACTACAAACGGCCCATTTTCATTTCGCATTCATTAGAATATTTATTAGCACCACATCTTTATGTCTTGTTTACTTCAACCTCATTGATCGTCAAAGACGTTTATTCGCACGTTTTCGCTGTCTTCGCGCGGTCGAACCGTTTCGCTCAGTGACACAGGTTGTGCAAATGTTTGGATAACCAAACGGTCGAATGTTGTCATCCAGCAGAATAACAATTTACACGAGCGTCAGTACGATAAACAAACTCGCGTAAGATCCCAGGAATTTGCACGTTCAAGTGGCGGCGCAGAGTTGGCCGGCCGCGTCCGTTTGTGTTTTCAATTGTCGTTCCTTCGAGTGGCAACGGGAAACAATGGTGGGTCGCGCGCTAATTCGTCACACGGATGAGACGCATCGGGTACATAAACATAAACATTAATCAAGCGGGACGCAAGTGTTTTCGGCGACCGCCGACGAACGAAATTGTTTACATTAATTTCACCTGCGCCATTCAGTTGGTCACTTTCACGCAAGTAACACCGAAACTCGATGGTCCCGTGCAAGTTGACGTGCAACACTCCGTCGAGGGTTTCGCGCCGGGAACTCCAAAATAAGCTGGAAGTCGTTGGAAACGGGAGAATTTTAGCACAATTCGTGATCGCATTCGACGACAATGGCTCCGCTTAGATCGGGCAATTGGCCGGGCATTGTCGCCAACGGTCCCAAGCAAGCGCGTCCAAATGTCAAACAGAACTCTCGCAAACTCGAGCTATTGTTACGTTACGAAGGTCAAGTCTTCTCGAGTCGAAGCGGCCGGACCGTCGCTTCAAAATAGTTCCAAGTTATCCTGCGTCGGGCCGAGCGGTGTCCCTCGGCCCGAATGGAAATTCTGGGGAGCCGGAACGCCTGACGGACCCACTCGCGCGCCTTCCCTGGAATGACTTCGGCGTGATATCATCGGATTTCGAGAACACACGGAATCGGCGCCTGGTAGAAATATTTCAGCGAAGCGCACATGTATTGTTTGCTCGGCTGTGGAGGATCACGCACACATCCGCACAACCGCCCGTACGACGGCGACACACTTATACATCCAGCCATACGCACACGAGCACGCGTACGTAAATGAACGAAGCGTGTCGATATTGTAGTGGTACTTAAGGAGGAACGGGACGGACGTATATATCGCACAACAGTGTGTCGTGGAATCAAATGTAAACTCGGGGAAGGAGGATAGCTGCACGCGGTGACGGGGCCGGGACGCGCGCGGGGGCCCCGACGGAATGACGGTGAGCTGCGCACGGGTCGCGGTGGAGGGGCGGCATACGGGCGAAACGCGTAAACAGAGTCAACATGTAAACAGGCCATTCGCGAGACAAACAACGCGGGGCCGCGGGCTGTTCACCGAGCGAGGTTCGCTGGCTCGCCCGTGTTCTGTTTTGCCTATGCGCTCGTACGTTCCGCCGGATTTATTGTCACGGATTTTTACGCGGATCAACGCCGTCGTTGCGCCGTCGAAGATTACCGCGTCGGGATTCGCGCGCGACTATTAACGTCATCTTTGATTGTGCCGATTGACTTCAATCGGAGCAGCTCGCCTAAAGTGAAACGCAGGTCCCTCGCGGAAAAAACTAGATGTTCGACCTTGCCACCGTTTGGATGGACACTTGGCGCGGTGACCGAACTGGCTCACAGCTAGAGCAAGAGTTCTTTTGACCTTGGGCCCGCATCTCGGCAAAGATTGCTCGGGTTACACAAAGTGTCAATTAATTTTTGACCGGTGGATTGGGATTTGAGTAGTCGTTGCATGTGTCTGTCGATGCTGTTTACACAATTTGACCTTGGACAATAACAGAGTACAAATGTCTTGGCTGGTAGTACTCCAGTGATAGAACGAGGAAGAACTAAATACAGGCTTCGGTTCTATCAAGTGGACGAGACATTTGGACGGTTCAATTAAAATTAACTCGGCCTATTCAGTTGGAGATAGCGACTTGCTTTAGAATCTAGGAGTTTTGAATGTAGCTGAAGACTCATCTGCAGTGATGCGAGACGTTATGGTAATTTGTACACCTATCTATACGTTTGGTCAAAACAAAGGAACCATGCCAAGATTCTGGAATTTCATCTGAGCAGTCAGAAATATTGCGAGCTGACGCTTGACACGAAATTCTTCCGGCCTTTGACGCAATGGAAAAGCATGTAAACCTGTTTATCATCAAAAGATTTAGTGCATTTTAGTGTGCTGGATTTTAGTGGATTGGATTATCAGTGACGTGGTGACGATGAAATGCAAGTGTTTGGTGTTTACTTCTGTGAAATGTGACACCGCTCGCATAACTTAGCTGCTATTCTATGCTTCGTTAATATTCTTCCTAACACAAGGACCCAAAAAACTATCGCGGTTATTTGTATTTAACTAACAGTTGACAATCGCTGGCTACCAATTAACCCTCGGAAACAATTGCAGGCGATATTTCGCGCAAACTGAACATTCAAATTTCTCAAAGTAATCTCAGCGCGCAGGCGTGAACGCGTAACGTACTGGCTGACACAATTG
>JABFPK010000837.1:0-13546 GCA_022817445.1 Habroteleia sp. ZL-2020
GTCGTACTGAACATTCCAAAAGATTTGCGAAAACTGAATTCACGAAGTACGTTTCGTTCGAGCTTTTTTCTGGCAAACTCGAAGTCTATCTCGCTGTATCTTGATAATAACATGTAAGCCATTGAACTTCATTAGAAAAATCGTCTCAATGTAATATATGTTTGAGTGTTGCTAATAAAAAACCGCTGGAAAAATGAACAATTGTGTTTCTTTTGCGAAAACTATATCTTTTTAATCGTAAGTCTGAAATAACTGTACAAAGAATGAAAAGAAAGAAAAACAACAACCACCTTGCTCATCGCATTCGTTCATATATCATACCTTGTATATATTTGATATACCTATACATACTGCGTACGAATTCGCACTGCTGTCTTCTGCTGTAAATAATCTGCATCAACATGGAAACCATTCGGTGTCTTGATTTGACCACTAACGTCATCGCTCTCGAATGATTGCTGGACTCTTGGAATGCTTGCACTTTACTATTACGTTTTACCTCTATTAGCTCATTCATTCTTTACCTCTGTGTGTCGAAGTGGTACCGAATCCAGAAAGTAGTTTGTCTTTAAAAAAGTCTAGTCAAATTCATTGGCTAGTTATGATGATTAAATTGAAGTAAAGTAATTGTCTCTGGATGAACAGACGGAGTGGTACACTGGGCACGAAAGAGAGTAAGAAAGAATCGAAAGTACTTGTAAATCCTGGCATTAAAACAAATACCCGAAACAACAACAAAAAAGCACACAAACAAAACGATAAGGCAGAAAGGTTCGGGCACGGCTTGTCGGGTGACGGTGATAAAATGACTAAAGGCACATGGTATTTTGGGATTGACGCGAAAATAAGGAATTTGGAGATAAATAAGATCAATTATCGAGAGATCAAAAGTACAAGTCGTTTAAAAATCAAAACAAAACAAAAACAAAACAAACAAATCTGATGCGCTAAAACCCAAGTAACCCTGTGTCTGGTTCTGCCGCCAGGTCTGTTGGCTGGCAGCAGCGCGAGCGATGAGTTTCGGTGCGAGCCTTGCAACAAAAACCTGACTTCGCTTACGCGACTGAGACGGCACATACAGAACGTGCATACGAGGCCAAGCAAGGAACCGATCTGTAGTATCTGCAAGCGAGTTTACTCCAGTCTTAACAGCCTCAGGAACCACAAGAGCATCTACCATCGACAGCACAATAAGAACGAACAACAGCTGAAGCAGGACCTGGCGAAGCAGGATACAACGACGCCACCGGTACCGCAATTCGGACCAGCGACCGCATCCACGACCGGAACGAACACACTCGCTCGCACACTTGATCATACTCAGCAGCGTTGACTGCTTCCGGTGATTCTATTTCGTGACAGCTGACACGGATTTTCGAAATCACGGTGATAACAACATCGCATCTAGTGCACATTCAGGCATTTCATTTATCGAGTTTCGACTTGGTTATTCTTTTTATTTTCATTTTTTTTCGTTCGAATATTTTTCTATATTAGTTTTTTCGATTGGGTGACGGTTGCGAGAAAAAGAATCATCTTAATTCCAAGTTTTTTACTATTTCGTTTTGCAATTCTAAAGTTGGTCGACTGCAAGGTAAGAATCAGTCATCAACTTATTAAGAATTTTGATGTAAGATTTCCGAAGAAAACACGTCGTGTGGAAGATATTCATTTTAATAGGTTTATAGAGAGAGAGAAAGAGAGAGAGAGAGAGAGAGAGAGAGAGAGAGAGAGAGAGAGAGAGAGAGAGATGTGGTTAGTGGGAAGTTCAGTATCCAAAGTATTCCATTCGAAAATATTATATCTATTCACTTAAATATTTAAATCTAATTGGTTAAACTCAATTTATCATCAATGTTGTGATGATAAATTGTGTATAATGAAATTAATTTGTACAGTTATTTATTAATAAAACTTATCCAATAAATAATTAAAAACAATAAAATATATAAAAATCTGTAACATTATGATAACGACAACATTATTATTTGTAAGCCTATGAGTTTTACTTTTTGGGTACTGAAATCCAGACTACATTTAAAAAAATATAAAAAGCATATAATATTAATTACTTATATGTGCAATTTTTTATTACCTGTAGATTATTAACACATTGAATTGTCGCGAAAGAAATACCGTCGTAATTTGCTTCATTTAAATATTGTTGACCATTATTGAAATATTTATCACATCCGCGATGACATTAAATTTGCAAAACAACAGTATTTCATAAGATAAATATGTCTTTCATTTAATTAATATATCATTCTAAATAAAAATATGATATTAAATAATATTTATATATATATTTACAATATTATAAATCTAATAATATTAATTAATTTGCTGCTTTTCCATAAAGAGTATTCTTATATTTTTCAAGCAGAGCAGGATAGATTTTAATATTCTCAAATTAATTATTTAAATATTATTCAATTAATTATTATATATAGACTTTTTTCAATCTGGATTTCCGTTATAAAAATTGAATGCAATTTTAAAAAAATTCATTTAAACTACATAATAAAATATATGAGTTGTAAATCCTTAATCAGAAAGGAATTTTAAAATATAAATTGTGCATTCTTTAATGATTAAACACTTTGGATAAGCATTGTTAAACTAAAATTAACGCAAAACAAATATTTTTCGATAATGGAACGTCCCTGCTGTGAAATTAATATGGAAATTGTTAAACCGACGCAAAAACTTTTTTTTATAATTTTTACTGAATTACTGTCCTTTTGTAGAATTTGATTCATTCAATTGTTCAATATTAACAATTATTGCATTACACTGATGCAAATCTTGCAGTGAATATTTTGAACAAAGCACTTGCGTTATTTAAAGTGCACATAAAATGCATGCATAGTACAAAGAGATAGTAAGAGAAAATGCCAACAAATTGGCATGATCCGTTTTCACAACACGAGTACAATCATTAAAGTATTAAGCACTTCCTATTATATAAATATTATAAATTCTAACAATATGACTCTATATAAAATAATTAACATAATTTGCAAAATCATATAATATTTATTACAAATGGAGTACTTTAGTATAAATACGAAATATTCATATAATTAAGAAAAATTTTAATTTACTTAAATACACTTGATCAATTACTGTTAATTCCGTGTATTTATTTTACTTGTAAGATAAAACGTTATTCTATCAAAGCAAATGATTCTTTTTCTCTATTTTATGCGTATTTTAATAAAATAAACTAATATGATTATGGTTACGTTTATAGAATTAAATGTGGACATCGCAAAAAATTAAGATTGTTTTTAGTCCACTAATTATCCACGACTTAATTTTAATTTTACGAATTTCGAAACAATGTCGGATGAGCGTTTTTACGTTAACTTTACGTTTAGATTCTTATAAGTAATTTCGCGAATGAAACGCAATATTTTAAGTTTAATTGTTTATCAATAAAGATTTTGTGTTATTTTAAGTTGATAAAAATCAGTTTCAAAAATGGTAAAATTTTATTAACCATCAAAATTAGTTTTAAATTGAAACGTGTACTCAGTTGTCGTATCATTAATGTAAAGTCGCAATGAATCAAGCAAAACCTATGTTTCAGACTTTGTAAGTCGCATGCGTACAAACTAGACTGTTCTGATGACTATGAAAGATCAATTAATTAGCAACTAAGATTCATTGTTAGTTTGCTTGTATATACCATTGTCAGTTAAAACTTTTAGAGAAGTGAAATTTATAAAATAAATAATTATCTACTACATTTAAAGGGGAAAACTATTTACGATTTTTTAATGTACGATTTCATGAGGCAACTAGTATTGGTAACTATGGAAATCAAAACATAGTCTCTATGTATTGATTTCATTATTTTCCAATTGTTACATTATTCATCTTCCGACGTATTTAATATCTTAAGCTACTTAAATCTTCTGATTTTGACATTTCTTGAGTGCAATTTTATATTTTATAAATTATTTATTTAAGCAATAAAGTTTTATTTTCTACATATAATATTGTGCACACTTTATTATTAAATATAAAATACTTATTTAATATTAATTGAAAACACTAGTTATAATTTGATAAAGCCATGTCTTGTACGATTATTTTAACTGCGAATGTAAGCATTAATTATTTTTTTGTATTGTATATAAGATTATAGCAAGAATATTATTAATTATTGATGCAAGTAGACAACCAGCAGTGCACAATGGAAAATTAAAACATGCAGTACAAATGAATAAAACTAATACAAAACGTATAATAGACGTAAACTATATTTGTTAAATCACTTGTACAATTTTGAAAATAGACAGTTCTCGGTGCTACTAAGAGAAATTGTGATCAGCGATATTTTATTTTGTTTACATCATGCACCACCATTTATATTGCGTTAATCAGTTAACTGATTAATTAATTGATTAACTGATATAATATAAATTTTTTGGTGTAGCGTATTATAATTTTATTCATGACGTCGACGCATTCGATTTAAGTTTGATTACGTTACGATCGTTGAGGTTAAATAATAATCTATTTACATTTTTTAATAAAAAAAAATTAAAACAATTTATTCAAATTAATATATTTATTTATCATATATATTTATATTGTTATTGAAGAATCACTGAATATTTATTGTGTTTATTGAATGATAATTAATTATTAGTGGGTACATTTCATCGTTATGCATTTTTTAAATTGATGATTGCAATTTAAACAAATGTATAGTTACGTGTAATATAGAGATATATGTGACAAATAATAATTTTGCATAGATCTTGTATCGAGGACATGAATTAATTTTTATGTACTTTCAATTCTGTGATCGATTTGAACAGAAATTGTGATAACTTGGAAATGGTCTAGATTTCGATATGGAGAATAAAGGTGTATTAGACGTTGCTTGCAAATTAATTGATAGTTTAAATATGATAAATTGTGAACTTTCTTTTGTATAATACAATTATAAAAAAGTTCTGACAGTTTGTGCTTTTTGTATAATTTATTTGACTTTTATATAATGCGTAGCTTTACTATACCTTTAATTCTCACTCGATTTTTATGATAATATATGAACCAATTTATCAGAAAGATTATAACAATAATGATAATAAATGAATTGCATCATTATACACATCAACAGAAAATTGAACTGAAAGTTGTATATAATAATGAGCGTTGATTTAGGTTTGTAAGTCGTATTATTAATTCTCTTCACATTTACAAAAATTATCAATTTATCTCTTATTTATATGAATAAATGATTTTTTATACACTATAAAAAGCACGTATTTGTTATTGTTTTAAAATAAGAATTTGACTAATTGTTTTTCGTTTCAGAAACGCATAATTATTAATTCGTTTGATTATAGCAGACAAATTTAATCCAATTGCAACAATATTGTACAACATTGCCACAATATTGCATTAACGTCAAATTTGCTATTACCATGTAACAATAATTATAATTATCATCCCCTTAAAGATACTAATTTGACAAAAATGACTCGAAAAAGCTTTCATCATAAAAGATAATTCACGTAACATCTAATATCATGTCATCCTATAAAAACTGATTTCAAATGATACCTTCTAAAGCAACGCTGAGAAATGCGACTGGTAAGAGCCATCGCCGCAACTTCGTTACTGGATTTTTATGGTTCCTGGTATAAAACTATAAAAAGATGGCGCAGATGGTTCTCACGAGTACCCAAAATTTCTCAGCCAAGTAAAGACCATTTTCCTAACTAGAATCATCCACGCCCGGGGAAGCATTGAGAATGGTATGTTGTACATCCAAAATTTTATATCGTTTTTTGGTCCTTTAATTTTCCTTTCATACATTAATCATATACGCATTTTTCATACTATATTGTAAGTAACACGCTCTCGCACTCGTTTACTGTATTCTGAAGTCTAACTCTAACTGACACGATCATTTGTATTAACGAACGTACCATTTACCGATGACGCACGTTCTCGCAAACCAAAAACCAAACCAAAAAAAGAATCAACAAATAAAGAACAAAATAATCAAAAACTTCGTCGAAACGCAGAATACAGTAAGGCCATGCGAGTAGCGCTGCGAAAAAAGAATCTATAAAATTGTACTTTGCCGACTAGAGCTCGCTCGTTTCAAGTGTAACGACATGTCTAAAAATGATTGGTTATCATATGTAACATCGCAAACTCGCGTCACATTACCATGATCAATGACAAACCAGAGCCCCGAGCCCTCCCTTTTTGTCACATCTCGTTTAGCTATTAGTTTAACTCAGCAGTGAGGCTAACGCTTGATGCACGGTGCAATGTTTCTATCACCAAAGAAAAAAGCTTTATTTCAATAAAATAAGAATTTCATTTTCTTGAACTTTCAAAGATTTACCACCAGTGATTGCAAAATTGTTAACAGTTGTGAGTCCACGAAAGAATAAGACATAATTTGTATAAAGAAAAAAAAAGAAAACGTAGTAATAATAATAATAATAAAAAAGAACTGAGAGTAATGTAAAGCTCCCGACCTGCCCTTGCTGTGTAGAAAACTAGCAGTATCTGACTAATGTTTCCACAATATTAATGCCAGTCGTATCTTTGTTCTTGTTTGTTCCCGGTCCCGCTGTCACTTGGCTATACGTGCTCTGGTTCGTCATTGTTCTGTGTGTACCTCTACTACCTTCACGAACGGATTTGTGCTGGGGGTCCATCCACACGTGGAACTCTCTCCGTATCTCCTACTCCGCCGCAAATTGGTTCGTAAACGGAATTTCAAACATTATCATATCAATTTTTAACAACGAGCGTTCAATTTGTGTATGTATGTATGTGTTACTTTAATTTTACGTGTGTGATTGAAAAAAAAGGTCCCACATCTGCGATCCTGGCAATGCGCCTGTCCCACCCTTTGCATGGTAGTTTATTGCCACCTGGGGTATGTTACACTTGTGACGTTTGCGGCAAGACGCTGTCCACAAAGCTCACCCTCAAGCGTCACAAGGAACAGCAACACTTTCAGCCGCTCAACAGCGCTGTTTGCGCCCTCTGTCATAAGGTTTTCAGGACGCTTAATAGTCTCAATAATCACAAGAGCATTTACCACCGGAGGCAAAAATAAAGTCCACTGGCGTCGCCGTACAAACGCGACCACAGACGTTGAATATCGAGCTTAGATGCTTGTTTGTTAATAGTGTTAGGGACGACGCGTTTTATTGTTGATGAATTCAAGCTTTTTCCTTACACGAATTTTGGCCAGCTGTGAGCGTGCAAATGTTTATTTTTCATTGTGCATTCAAAAACACTTTATAGAATTATTTTTAAAGATTTTATAAAATTGCAATAAATGTATAATATTTATTTTTACAGTAATTATTTTATAGCTTTTTGTATTACTTTATCAATTATAAGTAATAGTTGGTAAACGATCTTTCCAACGCATTAATTGATTATGATTTCGTTAAAGAAAGAATTATAAAAATGAATTAATTTGTTATTTACAGAAAGGTAGATTTTTGATATGTTTAGGATTTGAATTAGACCAATTACACGAGTGTTTCTAAATGCACGGAGAATTTAATATGGGACTAATGAAAAGTTTGATATTAAAAAATGAATTTGTGAAAAATGTACAAAATTTATAAATTGTTGTTAAAATTTTATTTTCCGTAAAGAATATCATTTTTACACATACGTTTAAAATCTTGGATTATTATAAAAATGTAGTATATAATATATCATGGTACGCATTAAATGCATCATTCCCATGTAAATTCTCAGCAATATATGAAAAATATCGCGCTTTCGTGATGATGATGTGTGCTTTCCAAAGAACGTAGTTACTTTTGTTAATTTTTTGTTTTAGAAGCATAGAATGAATTTTTATTTTTGTGTGAATGTGCGAATTATGCTGAATGTTATGTATTTTGATTAATTTTAAATTGAATAAAGTCTGAACTAACAAATTAAACTTTTCAAAGATAATTTTACTTATAACAGTTAACTATTTTTCAAATAAAAGCATCGTTGCAATAAAACGAATAATTTTTCTGTTGAAACATAGATTATTATTATGAAACATTACTCTGTGTACATTATTCGATATTTTGCTTGTTTCGATAATATCATATATATTTGAGAAAGTAAAAAATTCAGTATTTTTTAAAATTTGTCTTCAAAATTATTAAAATTGAAATTTCATTCTAGTTATTGAATTAACAATTTCACTGTAATATGGAAATTCCGTACAACGGAATTCATTAAAATTTAACTCGTTTTCTTTTAACGGATGAATCATTTTCAGTATAACTTTATATCTATATTTAAACCAATCCACAAAATTTTATAATGTAATTTTAAGTAATTATAAAGTAATATAAAATTCTATATGTACCTTTTCAACGACTAAATCCCAAGCAATACAATTGAATCGTGTTCCAATTCAATAAAATTACTTTTTACTATGAATTACTATTTATTATATTGCATTTATTTAATGTTTAAACACGAATTACAATAATATTAATATTATTTTTCATATATATCAAATAATCTATAATATCGGTAGCTAGTAAAACATACACGCAATATCATCAATTAATTTTCTAAAAAGGGAAAAAACGAATAAGTGAAATAACTGATACTCAAAATTATTGATACGAAAAACATCCCGAAAACATGTTTTTTTGTCAAAATGTGATCTAGTCTCGTGCGTCACGGTGGCAATATTAGAATTAATTTATTTTAAATTAATATTAAGTACGTAGCCTGTTGCTAAATTAAAATTTATAAAAATAAACAATTTTATTCGACTCAAAATTATTTATTAAATTATTACACAAATTAATTTATATCTAGAGCGACTTCATTTAGGAATTTAGAGCCAAAGTTTTTGATGATGCAAGGAAAAAGCGACGATTCATCAACGATAAGTATGATGTGACAAAGTTTTTTAACAATCTTCTATGGAGTAGGTTTATTCATGTAAAAAAATATAATACAGTGCTTCCAAATGTGGTTATAAGTAAGAACAGCGGAATGTATCGAAAAATATCGAAAAAAAATAAATAAAGTACGCGGACATTTGACGAAATTTGAGTGTGAATGGTACGAGTATTGAGAATTTTATTGGTTGTTACTATTGTTCATAAAATCATGAGCAAAATCACACGCGCATAAAAATCGAATGGGATTTAAATAAGCCAATAAAATCATGATCGAAACCTCTAACTGTGTTCCTTCGGATGGCAAATGAAAGGTCATCGGAAGCGGGCATTACCTATTTCGTCATGATCCGACTCAATAACAGGTTCGGTGTACTTCGACTGATTTCTTTTAACTGTTCTTCGGTAACGGAAAGTAAATTTTGGGCTAGATAATACGGAAGTGATGAAAATTCAGTTGCTCATTGCACAAATTTTAGGCGAATGATTTAGTTAATTTTAGTGTACAAAAATTTAAGCGATCGCGAGGAAATGTCTAGGCGTCATAGACGCCATCGTCCATCTATACTTAGAACACAAGAATAGTAAATGTTACAAGACTGTATTGACATTTATAAATTACAAGACTCAAGATTTTTAATGATATAAAAAGTTACGTTTGTGAAAAAGGATTGCATTCATGATCTGTCGCGAGTATCGTCAATAACATTTTTATGCAAACGTTTCTACTTGACGATAGAAATTCGATACCTCTTAAACGACTCACAAAACTTGAAATCTTTTTAAATGGAAAATAACTAATTTCTATGTAAATACCAATTTAGCGACACTGCGCGATGGATCAGAATAGAATATGTAATTATTTGTAATATAAATATATTTTATCTTAATATATTCATTCCATATAAGATGCTTTAACGGGGTACCTTCAAACTAAACGCGTGTTTTTCAGTGGTGCATACAGGGCTTCACATAAAGTACCTTATAATATCGTAACGAAATTGTACACAGTTACGTTTCGAGGTGATTCTAACACGGTTTCTGTAAAATTCCCCGTTCAAAAAAGTCTGACTTACAATACTCAAGAGATTAATTTACAAGAAAGCTAAAGGCAACAGGGCTTATGTATGTTACAATTCGTACGCAAGAAACAAACCTGAGTTTGGCTATTGGGTTACAAATTGTTGTATTGTGATAAATCTGGGATAATGTATTTGATGAGATTTCTTATGAATCACTAGACGCATACCGGTTTTAGTTGGGATATCAGTAAAATAAGGGAAAATGGTCCATTAACCAGGGAAAAATTGTGGATGTACGACATGTATAGAACCATGTATATATTAAGTATATATACACTCGGTTCTCAAACAATTGACAATTGTTCCGGAACCATACGTGCACTCATATAACGTTTGTATGTGTACTCGGTATGCATGCAATACAATACATAATAATTATATATAACGTGTTTCATTGTATCAAGAAAATAATAACCAATCTACAAGTATGAGAAATAATTTTTCTTTTAATTGCAATGTTTTATATATAAATAATTATATGCATAATATATATAATATCGCGTACACCTTTGCTAGTATATACGTATTATATACATGGCACATACATGTTAATTTTTCCTGCCATACACACATGAATTATTATGTATAAATAAATAATAATCATCGCATATGCATATGTATAACCGATTACATAAAATATAAATATACATATATTTTAATAGAACTCTTTGATGAGTCATAATTGACAGTTTTTTTTTACAAAATCTTGCGAAATTCATTCAATTTTCAACAATGAATTTTTCTCCTTCAATTACATAATAGTTTTGAATGCAAATGAAGTTCAATGAAACAAACAATTTATTGAAAACTGAAGAAAAACTCTAACGTTTTACTTGTGTTATCCGGCTATTTGCACCGTTCTCTTATTATAGAAAAACGCAAGCATCTGTAAAGAGAAAATTGTATGACTACATCAAGATAAAATTAAGCTGTCTACGTTCTATAACATACATTATAACTTCATACTGATTAAACAAATGACCAGAAATACATCTCATTGAACATGGCGTATTATATTTTGCAGAAAGCGTTCATCTATACACGCGTACGCAAAGAAAAAGAAAACACCGAATACACAAACAACATGCATTTAAGAATAGGCTATGATAGATTAATTTAGGTTGCGATTTATTCATCACTCTGGATCATACATCACACTCAAGGTTATGTATTTGATATAACACGTCTTATCCAACAATTGTTACTTTTCTATCTTGCCAAATTTCGTATTTCGAAGAAAAAAACTCAATCAATTAAAATTTCCAATAACGTTTATTTTATATTTCTAAAAATTTGTTAACATTAAAAAAGCTGACGAAAACAAATATTTTCACAAATTTTCGCCCTTAATTTTAATACGCGCAAAATTAAGTTATTGTTCATTTTTTAAACTAATTTCATAAAAATATTTATCAATGTGAACGTTGGCTTCAGTATACGCAAGAAAAACGTATAATAACGAAAATGAATTCAAAAAGAAAAGTAGATACAAGCGTTTGTATAAAAAAAAGCGTGTCAAATACTCATATTTATAATTTGTGAGTGTATATACATGTAAATATATATATCCTTGAGCTTATTATTATCCAGGAGTGAAAAACAGATGGGAAAAATATAAATTATTATTTAATATATTGCAAATTGGAACGGAAATGCAGAACGAAGCTTTAAATTGCGAAATCACGATGATTACAAGTTTATGGTAGTCGAAATGAAAGAACTGATATTGATAATATTAATTGTAGTCTTGCTAATGAAATTGACGTGTGACTACTGTAAAAATGGCCAAATAAAATGCGAATTATTTGTCACTTGTAAGATAGGTGACGCGGTATATATATATATATATTCATATATATATGTATGAGAAAAATATATATATATATATATGTATTTAAAAAATATATATATTATGAGAGTAATAAATTATTAATGAAATTAATATAAATGGAGGAAATATTTTATTACAAATTATATATTAGTAGAGTTTATTTGAGTTTTATTCTGTCTGCGTTGCGTTATATATACAATGAAATTTTGCACTGCGATTAAGACATTTTTCAAATCTTGTTGTAAAATTTGCGTAATGTCGTTAACAGTGATTGTATAAAAGATGAAAAAATCGAGTGCTCTCGCTGCAGCTGGCCTGTGATACGACGGTAACACGCTCTTTTCTCTTGAATTAAAAGACTGAACAAATTTTTTATTTTTTTTCTTTTTTTTGTTAGATGCGTGTCATCAGTTCACGTGACTGTTCCATGCGGATAACGCAAGGATACAATGTAGGAGCATAAAAATCGAAACAAAAGGCATTGGCAAGTAAACGAAATAATAATTATTTTGTCTTTCGAGCTTATAGCGGCGTTTAGTTCGATTTTCTCGTAACACGTTGAATCGTATTTATATAGTCACGTGTATTGGACACGCTAATCGTACTGATTCGGACTGATTGGCTTTACTGCTTTATTAGTCAATTTATTGGACTGATTTTTATCGTTTGACTGATGTTACCAAAATGTTTATTGAAAGTACCTAATAAATTAAGTTTCGAGGTTCGTGCATTAAAGTGTATCGTACGATAAGATTTGTCGCCCACAAATCACAAGAACGTTCATTAAAATTGAAAACCGAAGGATGGATAACAAGTTCGCGGATTTTTAGACTGAAAATGACGAGTCTGACGAGAGATTCTTGTTGTTCGTGGGCGAGTATTTGAGGAGAGAGAGAGAGAGAAAAAAAAACAGGAAAAAAACGCGAGTTCGTCGTAAGCAGATGACAGAAAAGATTCATGTCACTAGTAAATAATCGTAGACAATTATGTTGCATCCTTCGCTTCTCGTTTCCACGCATCATCGTAGCGCGCTAATAAACCGGAACAATGATAACGACCGTCCCGAATTCCCGACACGTGTCGCCCGATTTTTGTTCCACTCGCAATTCAAATTTGTCACACAAGTACAGAACACACTCACACACATCCTTAATAGCTACTTTCTCATGTATTAGCAATATTTTACGTGATAGGCATTAGGTTTACAGTTAATCTCACCAGCAAAACAATTACAACGCATCTTTACCCCATAGTTTCCTTCATATAGACTATAGTATAATTTACGTATTACAAATCCGTGCTGCGACAAGTTATGTCAGAGTCGATGAGCAGATGGTACATAAAAAGCTGAGATGCGTATTTTTGCGATAAAAAAATGAATGACAAACAACATTTAAAATTTACGAAGAAGCAAATGAATTAAAAAGAAACGCGAAAAGTTAATAATTAAATGACAAAGAAGGAGAAAAGAAATTTTTTGATACAAAGAAAAGCGCGTTGACAGGACCGAAGAAGAAAAATGAATATGAAGAAAGAAATTTTTGAGTTATTTTTGGCGTCACTTTTATAAAGACATAATCGCAATGAGTACAACTCGCGCATGAATTTTTTCTAGACTAAACACATAGCACGTCGTGTGTTAATTAGTTTATTTATTAATGGTTCGCTGCAACGGTGTTCTGGTTATATTATATATTCATTGT
>JABFPK010000838.1:0-10871 GCA_022817445.1 Habroteleia sp. ZL-2020
ATGTAGCACACTGAGAAAAATTTTTCACGCATGATTACAATATAAACAGTAATCCAGCGCCATTAAATACCAATATAAAAATTGCTCTCTTTAAAGGGGTAACGCAAGTCTGCTTGAATGGAGTTTAAATATAATTTTTTGTTATTGAATTAGTTATTAAGTAAATATTCAGACGGTTCTTAATGAATGGGAGAATACAGTATTAAATAAAAAAATAGTTTTAATGATGTAATTTTTACATTATTTTTACAGCAACATTTTTTACAGAATACTTTTACAGAATCGTCTGATTATTTCAACGTAAATTTTTAAACTTTCATAAGAAAAATACTTAAAATAACCCTAAAGCAATCCTTCTACATTTTACCATAAAATAAACTAATAATTTACAACTTATTTCTGTTAAAAAAAAGTATTTTTCACATTTGTGTCTTTATTATCATCATTATTTACTTTTTAATTTAAATTTAATTTAGTTGCAATCATAACAAGATCGAACCAACAGTTTCTCCCGTCGTTTTGCGATTTTCTCTATCCGGAACGTACCTTTGTGTTGGCGAACCGCGTAGTGGACGTTGGCGAATTCTATAAAAAGTCGTTGCTCGGCTGCATCGGGCAACAGGTTTTCGAAATCTGCCATGTGCACGGAGCATTGACCGTTCGACGGCATCCTCGTTTTCCGTTGATTTGTTCCTTGCATCCAATAACAATTTCCTTGTTATTAGACCGATTGAACGCGTCACTGTTCCATACGCGCGATCGACTCAGTCGTAGCTCACATCAAAGGCGCAAACAAATAGCCACAGTCCACTAATTAGCGAGCGCGGTCGCACTCGAACCAACGACGCGACATTTTCTTCGCTCAAACGCATTTACGATATCGAACACGAGATATGCAGGTGTCAAACTGGCGCGCGGAAAGTGAAAGGCCAACTCCCAAGCTGCAGCTCGTCCGCGCGACCGGTTCATTTCATGAAACCCACATGAACTTCTCAATAAGTTATTTCCTTCCAAGGACAATCGCTTCTCGGGATCCTCGTCTTTGAGGCGACCAATTTTCCAGCGATGTTACTATTTAGATTCGCGCGATATGAATTTTTTTTTGCATTGCGACTGGACGAAGAGTGACCGTTGTCGTATTTTGATAGCGCTCGGAAAATTGCGCTTCTCTATTCCCGAGCACACAAGAGAACTACTGATACTCGCACGACTCCGCCAGAGATTAGAAGCGATGCTTGGTGGGGTTCAATGAAGATCTCTGGCTCGCGAATGTCAGTGGTAAGCACGGTACAACGTAATCGACAAATCTGTTATCGGTTCCACATTTACATAATCGCGTTGTTATCGTGTTTTATTAATCAATTATATATATATTTTGGGTATTTAACGCAAAACGAGCTATCGGTCCGCCCGAGATACTTAAAACTTGTCTGCCAGCCGAATGTGTCGGGTTAAAAGTTTCGAAAAATAGCGATTTTGGTAGAGATACAAATTGAGATCGAATTTCGAGTTTACATTGAGAAAAAAATGTTTTGTTGTGTCAACAAAAGTTTGGTTTTGCCAACAAAATAATTTAGTAGGAATTTGACCAACCAAATTATGGTTCGCACAACTATAATTTTGTTCGTTCGACAAAAGCGTAACTAAATTATCAAACAAAAATTTCAGTTGATATATCAAGCCATAATTACATATATTAATAAACTCTGACGCAGATAAATATATTGTCGTGTACATTTTTGTAATTGTACAATTATTTCGTTCGAAAAAACGTCGTCCGGTGCGGGATTCGAACTCGGGACGCTGCGGAGTCGGTCGAACGCTTTATAATTTTTTAAACGCGGTAAAGCAAGCATTTTCTCGCCGCGCTAATGTGTTTAGTGCAATTTATAGTTTTACTTCCTTCTAGTGCCAAATATTTAATAAATATTTAATAAATAAATAAAAAACACTTAATAAATATGTTTTTTGATGAAAATAGAATATTTAGAAACTAAAATAAAGCAAAATATTGTACCAATATCAAAAAAATATTAAATATTTACCGTTATTTTTAATAAGATTTAATATTTACAAGAAAATATTTTGTTATATGTCAACCAAACTATTTAGTTGTACATAATAAAATATTTTTCTAGGTGTAACTTCGGAAAAGAAGACGGACTGATTTGAATACAAATTAGTTTATTCAAATAATGCTAGCTGCAACATTTTTTAATCTTATGCAGACATATCAAATTTGTATTTTGATCAAGAGAATATTTCGGGTGGAAAAAAGTAGATTGATCAAGTTTTGTTTTATGTGGTGGATTCCTTTTTGTAATAGAGAAATCATTTTTGTTGAATCGAACGTTTATTAAATAAACAAGTGTTCAGCGACCGATGATGACGACACAACTTATATTAAACTGATGAATGAATTGCGCGTAAGATCTACGCATCGCCACATACAAGACGTGGAAAAGAAACGGATTGACACGCAATGCCATTACATGTTTATATTAATGATTTTTAACAAGGTAAACCGTTGCAAGTAATAACTTAGTTGAAGATTAAGACGGTTTAGCTGCGTGATAGTGAAATACAAAGATTTTATTCCAACATTGGTTTTTCTCTAATGTCAACTTCATTTGAGAATTTCATTGGAAAACTTTAGAAAAAAAAGTTTACAAAGACAAATTGAATTGCATTTTTAAATTTTTTAACTGCTTTGGATGTAGAGGAGTTTCTCCTTACATAAATTATTTTTAGTGATACTTCAATCTTTTGCAACATGAAATGAATTTATTAACGTCAATCGTAGAGAGTGCACTGATAGAAATTGTAAACTTTTTCCCTTAATTTCCATGTGGGTAAATGGGTTTTATAATTCCTTTTCTACAGGAATTCCAACTGTAAAATTTCAAAATTATTCTTATAAAAATAAAAATTAGCGAAAAAAAGGGGAAAATTCGTTAACACAATTTATTGTGTCAAAAATATTACATATTCGCATATAAAAAAGTCAAACATTTTTTTCTTTGTATTTAAATATGTCTTTCAAGATAAATTTCCGTAGGCTGGCAGCGGCTTTGTGGCCGAGTGTGTTAAACCCGAGCGCCTGAAGCGTGTATCGAGTTCGAATCCCGCAGCGGTCCGAGTTTCGAGCGAAATATAAATATATGTACATATATAATTTTTATAATCCAGCTACATTATGTAAAATTTCCCCCAAGATAAAGTAAAATTAAAGAAGAATTAAAGAAAAAGTTTATTGATTCATTTAGTAAAATTTGTTTTTAGGCAATACCAAAAAATATTCAGTTTTATGGTATTAGTTTTACCGTTTTCTATTAGAAAATACGCATTTTTATATTAATATTTGCCCTAAATTATGTTAATAAATCACCTTATAAAACCAATTTGCTCCAATTTGGGAGAATCTCATAGTAGAAATAAAAATATTTTTTCGTATGAAGTATAAAAATAATAAAGAATTGCAATGTAGAAAATTTGCTTGTAAACACGTTTAATCATTCATTTTCAATCACTGTATTTTTTGTAGTTGCATCTATATATCTAAACGTATAAATTCAAAAATATTATACATATATTTATCTACACGCTTAATTTCTTTTTGTTGTGCAATTAAGTACATTGTACGATGTTATTAATGGTTAAAAATTTATTTATTGTCACTTTTGGCACAATACTTTATCTTCGTTATATTTTTTAGAGTATAAAATTAATTTTGCAGATAATATCGTTAATGTTTTTGCCACGTAAAAACGTGTCTTTGTTTCAGTCTTATTCTGAGTAGAAAATAAGCTACAAAGTCTAAAACGATATAGAGAACCCCGAGAAATGCCATGCTGAGCCAGTATTCAGAATTCTTCATGCCAACCGCATTCAGGAGTTTTTTCGGCGATGCAAAATGACAGTAAATTTCAGAACATGCCATTTTCGGTCGGTTGAAACTGTAACAGACAAATTTTAGAATGTACAGAGTAAACGAAATACATTTCCGGTTAATTAAATTTGTGTCTGTTTATTTTTTTAAGCATTAGATTTTGATATGAATTTTTATATATAAATGCAAATATTAACTGTTCAAAATTCTTTACGTATCTATGATACAATATTGAATAGTAAATAGATAAGATAAATAGTAAAGTAAACTTATGTGAGTTGAAATATTTTATTATAAAATTAATTTTCTCGCTGTTATATAACTGTTTTGGTACATACGATAAATTCAAATTGCTATACAAGTCAAAAATAATATTTTAATTGAAAAAGATATTATGTTATAGTAAAATAGTAATTCTAATTTATTTAATGTTTTTAGTGCATAGTATATTCAAATAATCATGTATTATAATCATTCAATTGTTATTAAAATATGCGCATTTGTAATTTAACGATGATGCTACACTTGACCTAATAAAAATACGTTTTTAGTTATTCCTATATATGAGAATAAATTTATAAGATCCGATTAATATTATTCATCGTGTGATATATACGACTACAAAAGTAAGTGAGGCAGAAGCGAATACGAATACAATTAAATTGAGTAGTTATAATTAAAAATAAATTTGCATATAAATAATTAATGTATGCGATGTAAAATAATATATTTGTTTTTATTATTTATATGAAGATAATTTTAGTAACTAAAGATATTTCATTGTCATACCCATAAATAGCCATCATTACTCCTTCAAAGGCATATTTGATAAATGATATGTGAAACAGCCAGTGCAAGTATGGATGAGCATCTTCTAAATGAATAAAAAAACCACTAAATATCAAAAACGGTAACACTATAAATGGTCCAACGATCACGCCATTCTAAAACATGTTATGGCAAATTAAATAAAGAAAATAAAAATTCTTTTATTAAATAACAATATTAAATATAAAATTTTTTGCTTTTCAAATGGACGATGTATTTAAATTTTAAAAATGCAGAGTTTCCCATGTAAAAATTTATATATGGGACATATATGTTCATTTTTACGTGGGTTATTTATTTAACATTCATCAGAATTGATTTTTGTAACTGCTACATTTTTGAAGTGTCAGCAATATAATGTAATATAATATATATTAGTATATATAATATAATTTAGTAATATAATTAAATATATCGTCCTTAATTTGGTAAACCAAAACTTTTACATTGGAATTGATCAGAAAGACTGATTCTATATATAAATTTTTATAATAATAAATCTACCTGTACTGTGAACCCAGTTCCTATAATTTGGCCTATAATTTGAGCCACTAATGAAATCATCATCGATGTTATCATGTATAATAAAAATCTACGTAACTCAATGATCTGACCGCTCATAAAAAACATAATTGTAACAAATACAGTTGTGGCAGTAATTTGTACTGGGAAATCAGCAAATTTGTTTGCTAAATAAAACGACCGCAGTTTATACCATCGATTAAAATGTTCTCGAGTTACAATGGGAAGTTCTGCTGGAACTAAAATATGTAGAAATAGCATCAATAATAATTAGTTTAAGAGGAACAAATAATTTTAAATTTGATGTAATGAAAGCAAAAAAAGATTTTTTAAGAAAAGACATTATAAAAATATTTTTTATATTTTTGATCTGGCGTATATTTTTGAAATATTTTACTGTGTTCAATCTATTTACATACACTGTATACTGAAATTTGTAATATAATAATATTATACGTTTACTTACATGTAATAAGCGTAGCACTAAATGCGCTGAATAAAAGAAACATTATACTAAAGAATAAAAAATTAAAATTATCTAACGCATAGGCCGCATCTTCGCCTATTTTATAAAACACAGTACCCGATAATACTGCAACCAATAAATGCATAAAAATTCGAGTAAAAGTCAACATCTGAAATGAGAAAGGACTTATAATTATTTATCTTAACTGCTCAACCTTTACTAATAATCTTTTGAAATTTGCTTTTAGAAAATCTTTGCCGAAAGCAACTTTTTGAAAAGCGACTTCATAAATTTAAGAAAAGAAAAAATTTCATAAAATGGAAAATAACAAGTCAAAGTTTAATTTAATAATTTATATTTTAAAATTATCAAATACAATTACATTTATTTTTCTAGAATGATAATTTCTCTCTCTCTCGCTGGTAACATTTAACTGGTCAAATACAATCCTTTGTTACAAATGCTTAGATAACCTTGTAAACTTGCACGGTGATAATGATTTTTCCTTTGTCGTATTTTTATTGTACCATGTATTGAAAGTTGTTATCAATATTTTTTTATTTTAACTATTAATTATTAGAAATAAATAAATTATAAGAAATAAATAATATAGAAATAATTTTTTCTATATACGAAGTTTTCAAATTAAAATTATTAGATAATGAAGAGTTACTCTTAAAATATATTGCATTTTGTAAATGTGTCATAATTTGATCTTTGAAAGAACGTAATTCTTATTCTTCAGAACATAAAGTAATTGCAATTGTTTTTTATGAAATTAAATTAATATCATTTAATTTTTGTAAGCATACTTTACCTTATCTCTACTAAGTTTAATAATATTTCTTCGCAATAAAACACAAAGCTGAGTCCAAAATCCTGTTGCGTAATATGCTGATCCCTTGGTATCTTCTTTGTAAAGGAACATTGTATTAGTAGGTGGGAGTTGAGGCAGTTTAACGGGCGTTGAAACATTTGATGATATGAATTCATTAATCATGTCATTTTTCACAGCACCTCGCCACAGATTACTTTTGCCATTTTGAATTGCCTTTACTAATTTCATTATATGATTTCCATACTCTCCAGTACATACCTCTAATACTGAAACAAATAACTGATATCAATAATTCATCAAATAAATTTGTTATAATAAAATTTTAAATTATTAAATACCACACATTTTAGAAGAATATATATTATTTTATATTTTTTATAACTCTAAAAACCTTTGAATAATCATTTGTTATTTTAATTGCTTATATTGATTAAAAATATAACAAAACCGAAAAGGCGTCCGCTTGGTAAGCGTAGAGCCGTGAGTTCGATTCTCGCCTGAGGCGGCACTTTTTCGCCACCCAAATAAAGCGAAGTGTGAAGATTATTAATGCTTAGGCTTTGTAAAATTTAAACACTTAACACTGCGCATCTAAAGGCGGATTTTCTCGAAAAAGTGTTTTCCCCGGAAAAACACTTTTCCCATCTCACAAGCTTCAGCTTGGGCAAATACGAGAAGTTAAACTCTCCCTATAATTGGACTTGAAGTCCGTAAAGCCAAATAAAAGAGAAACAAAATATTACAGTAGATTTTGCATCATCAAAATATTCGTCTTGCTATAATTATTCTAAAATGCCACGTGTGTCGTTTGATTACAACTTGTATGTGCATATCATCTTTTATTCACGAATGCCTATTGATATAAAAAGAATATAATTTGCTCATATTAACAAGAATTAAATAGAAGAAAAATTATTAATTAAAGAAAAACTATTTAAGGCAATATGCCACTCGTTACTATTTGAATTGTGAAATTGTCGCCAAAAGTATTCAACCTAAATTTTTAAGTTTTCATAAGAAATATATTTGCAATAACCCTAATCCAGTAATTAACGCTTGAACTCCTACATTAATTTAATATATTGGTGTCGCTTTCAATCTTAAACTTACAAAAATCGGCTGGATTGTAATATTTTGGGCATTCGAGTCCCAAACTTGCAAGAAATGGTACTACATTTCGCGTTCCTCCAGTGTAAACACAATTGCCGTCCACAACAACGTAGAGATGATCTATCATATTAAATAGTGTGGCACTTGGCTGATGAATAGTGCAAATAACTGTTCGTCCTTCATGAGCTAGGGATTGCAAAAGTCCTATGCATTGTCTTGATGCAACACTGTCCAACCCACTGGTCCACGCGAAAAGAAAAAATATTTATAAGATATTTGTGAAGAAGATTTATGAAGAAGGATTACATTTATCATTAAGCGTATTATGTTGCGTGAAAAATAATTTCATACCTCGTTGGCTCGTCTAAAAACATGATCGGCGGATTATTAATTAATTCAAGAGCTATTGCTAATCGTTTCTTTTGACCTCCGCTGAGCTGTCCCGCTCGAGTTTTGCGATGGGCCGCAAGTCCTAACGCTTGCAATATGTGATCGATCTTAAAAAATACATCCTTTATTAATAATTAAGAAAGAAAAGTGAAAGACAAATAATAACAAATAGATTACTTTATTGCAAATTATCAATAATTTGCAGACAATTAATTTAGATATTTTGTATAAAGATTTTAAGAAATGTTTTCTAATGTTTTAGTTAATTAATAGTTTAGATATGCAACATTATATTTATAGTTAATTAAGAGAAATAAAATTGATAATAGTAATAATTACATTTTGTTTTTTGTCATGATGGGATACGTTTAGTTTTAAATCAGCTGCTACTTCCATTGCTTCTTGCACTGTCAGAAGGGGTTGCAAATTGTCATTTTGCATTATGTAAGATGACGCTCGTCGAAAAGCTGCTAAATCACGGTTCCTTCCGTTTACCGTGACATCTCCAGCTACTTCAGATGACCTAAAATTATTTCCCTCGTTAGAATAACTAGTTTCTGTAATTTATCTACAACAAAATTTTCGTGTGTATTACACTGACATTGATTTATTTTTTACAATAAATATTTGACGCTTTTGAAGCATTTAAAGCGTCAAATAAATTTGATTAATTAAACAGTAATTAATAACTAGCCTTATATCAATATAAATATATCAATATATCTGACAAAGTTATATTTATAAAATATACAATATATAAAATGTTTATAATTTGTTATATACAGCAACTAACCATGAAAAAAATTGTACATGGCACATATGTCTTTGATTTCATATATGTTAATATAAATGGCACATCGCATGTAAAAATTAACATATATGTGTCATAAAATAATATAAAATAATAATATATAATCGTAAAATTAAATCAATGTAACATAAACAAGGTATATAATTGAATCATTTTGGAAATAATTGAAAACTAAATAATGCTTCATTTGAATATAATAATATAGAAACAAAATTGTAATTTATTTACTTTATTACATAAATTAAAAAATTATATTCATTATGGTTTTCCTTTAATACTTAAAATATTTCAATATTTTTACATAAGAACAATGTGATTTTTCAATCAGTGCCATATATGGTTACATTAATGGCATATATATGCTCATTTTTACATGGGTATACAAATATTTGATAATTTATTGCAGGTGCGTTTATAATCTGTTTGTGATTCAATCATTGAAGATAAAGAGAAAGTAAATTTAAGGCAATAACCCCTCTTTGCTTGTTGGAAAACAAAGACGTACAACTCTTTTGTGACAGTTTTATTTGTGTATCAATTTATAGTTGAAAAATAATTGTGTGTTTTATATGGAAGCCAAAAATACCAAATTATATTATAATATATAACTGATAGTGGGTAATAAGAAATGTGTACCTTACAATGTTCAATTTAATATTCGTTCAATATTTTTCATTTAATATTTGACTGTGTGAGTGATATTATAAAATTATATAATCGTCAATATTAGAAATTATCTCATCTTTAAATTACTGTTTCATAACAATTACTATTTAATAAATCTACCGAATGGGTTTAATTAGATTGATTTGAAAATTCATAAATAGTTATTTGTTTATTAATTTAAGCGTTATGTTACATTTTATGTTAATGTTTATAATTTCGTAAAAAAGAATGTACTAATTTTTAAGACTTCTCTACAAAAAATAATAAAAAAAGGGGAAGAAATTTAAAATAAACTTAATTTGGTTATACTAATTAAATGTTTATCATTAATAAAGGTAATATATAATTATGTATCAAAATATTTAATTACATATAAAATATTGTCAATTTGGAATTAATTTCGACTGAATAAACATTTGTTTTCATGTGTATTACCTACTATCAATATCTTATCAATGATATGCTATCCAATATGTATTCTCATCATTTCATCTTGTTAATTACAATACTTATGTATATATATTACAATGTTTAATGTTCAGTTAATAAGATTTCATTATAATTAAAGCATTGTAAAAAATTTAATCGAAATGATTATTGCTACTATAAACTATTTTGAGGAATTCATTTTACATGCTACATTTTAGAGTAATCCTTACGTGAAACCAGCTAATATATCCATCAAAGTAGATTTTCCGGCTCCAGAAGGTCCCATAATTGCAGTCAGTTCGCCCGATCTGAACTCCCCATTAATTTCATTTAATAATTTACGTTTTTCTGTAACAAAAAATTATTATTTAGTTAAATTGAAAATGGTAATTAATGATCGACGATTGTTTATGATTTTGTATGTTACTTTTATAATTTATTTTTAGATTATTAATTTATTCAATTTTGATGATTTTTGAATAACGTTTTTTGATAATTAATAATGGTTTTTTGAATAACGATCAGCATGTGGAAAAAAGTCATTCTGGGAAGAAAATTTTTTACGACAAATACATTTCATACTTTTAAATTTAAGTTGTGCGTTAAATCTGTCCTTAAATTTTTTTTGCTTTTATATATAACTAGCTTCTATACTAATTATCAAGATGAAGCATATCTGACCTATTAACTTCGATTTTGAACAGCATTATATTTAATCTACTATATATTTTAACTATATATTATTATATACACACTATACTATAACTCCCGTGAGAAAATTGCACTTGAATTTAATTTTTTCAATTAATGCAAAAATATAAATTTATTACTGATCTATCCTAACAATTTTCTAAATAATATCTAAATTTAAAAGACTTATTACATTTTTCTGCTTATATTTGCAGATTAATTTTTTTAGATA
>JABFPK010000839.1:0-13540 GCA_022817445.1 Habroteleia sp. ZL-2020
GTGGAGTGAAATTATTTGTCACATAAATATTTCGAAAAATATTCTCGTGAAAATTAATTACTCTAATTTTTACTTTTAGAATGAGAATAAAAGTAACTTTGAAATTTCAAACGAAAATTTCTATTTTCTATTATAATTATATTTTTCTGAATGTTGCCTTTATCCAAAGTTATCTTAAGCTGAATATTTTATTTTATTTTATGATAATTTATATTTTTTTTTCAATACAAGTTAAAAAGTCATTGACTTCATATATATATATGAGTCTGTTTATAGAAACACAATTATAATTAAATATTAACATTTTGTTTAAATATATAAATTCAATTTATTTTACAGTAACTTAAAGTAGTATGCATCAATAAAAAATATTTTTATCATTTTCAATATAAGAATATACACATATACTTCAACTGTTTCTATTCCTTATTTCATTTTTAAGTGTAGTCCATATAAAGCTTGGTGACATGTCAAAAACAGATGGGTGATACGGACTATTTTTTAACTTAAAATAGTCGGATGGCGCATGCATCACAAATTCCATTGCCTCCAATTTTCGTGGTAACTCTTCATCTGGACCAATAATATATGTTTCCGGATTAAAGCCTTCCAATGGCGAAGGACTAAAATCAATGTTTTTACACGTTTTAAATTATATCAGTTTCTAAAAACTGTTATACAATATTTATAAATATGAAGTATTTGTATACAGAGTACTAATAAATTTATTTTATAAAAAACATATATAATAAAACGTATCATTTTATACATTGTTTATGTAATATTATAAATTTACATTTTTAAAAGAAATTATAAATCATGTATATAAAATATAATTACCTTGCAGTTGTTGGTAAAAGCCAAGTCAATGCAGCACTTTTTTCACAATACTGATCTGTTAACAGTCCACGAATTTGTGCATAGTATATTCCTCCTTCAATATCCTGTACCGAAACAATATCACCCACTTGAAAATAGGAGCCGTTGTAAAACACAAAATTACTCGTTATTGGTGTAGCTGCAGAATATGTCAATTTTATTGGCTGAAAATAATTGTTAAAATTAAATAATTTTGAAAGATTGTTTTTGCATCAAGAAGAGTCATAAATATAAATCTCGTAAAAATATAAATTCAATATAAACTCACTGTTTTTTTGAAAATGTGCCTTCGTCCCTTTCCCCTTGGTGCCGGTTTGTTGAGCACTGGAGCAGATTTTGGATTGCAATAACGAGTCACTCTGGTGCTCTTCCTACAAGGTTTTTCATCTTTCTCCGATGTTGTGACTGCGCGTTCTTCCTCGAGGCAATTGTTGCACAAATTTCCTGAATCGGTCGAGTGCCACAGACTAGTTTCAATTGTACCACATTTAATGCATTCCTGTTTTATTCCTAACGGCATTTTGTAAATACTTAATCTATTGTTAGAGTTACCATAATAAACAAATTGGACAAAAAACAAAAACAAATCTAATGTTTTGATAGTATGCACTACTGATTTTGTTATTGTTGCTATCCTTATCGACCTATAGCTAGTTATTTACCAGTTTAAGGCACATTTTGCAATATCTGTATTTTATATTATTAGTGTATCAGTTCATTATAGATGGCACCACTATTATAACTTTTCAAAAAATGTTCAATTTACATTAGTTTTTAACTTTACAAGTTTTTAATATTTTTTGTTAAAAATAACATATCATTTTTTCTAACAATGACTTGCTAACTTAATGCTGAATTTTTAATTTAAAGTGCATTAATTTTAATACCTTGCTTATTGCTATTATTATATTTATTATTTAATAAAATATGCATCTAATAAAAACAATATTTATTGTATATTAAATAGTTTTTATTGTTATTTTTGATATAAAACAACTATTTGCATGGCTTGAACTAAGGAGACTCATTGCTACTCCTTGGCTTGTATTCGAAATAATTAACCGAATGAAATCCTCATCTCTGATGAAACTAAACACACACAACTGTACGCGTAAACGGTATAAATCGAATAATATAAACACAAAAGAATCATTCATAAACAGCAGTGACTAATAAGTTAGTCACGCGTCGCCAGCGTTGGCAACCCTGTACAAAAGTGAGTGAACACGCGCGCACACATATTTTGGTTAGAGGATCGTCTGTGTTCGGTCTGCGTAGAAACAGGTAGAAACGTCAATCGTCGCGGCGTGACCCGAATGTGACACTGAGAGGAGTCAGCCCGACAAATTCACGGTGCATTTCGTTTACTTCGCATTCCATCCAGATTTATTCCAGTGACAGTATTAACGTATCGCGTACAAAGCCGAGCGACACGATGGTGAGTGACACATTACGACACGAAGTGACGTGTTGGAATTCAAATTTTAATAACAAAAATATATCCGTTGCCGCGAACTCAACACTCTTTCTGTTCGCAGGTATCTTACTCCGAAGACCAACTTGCTGGTGAGTGAAACGCCTGGTCTGGTGTGGGTTTCGCAAGACTCGATTTGAACGGGAGGCGCAACTTTTTCTTGTTGTTTAATCCATGTCAAGAGTGGCTTCGCCTCTTTTGGCATACTTTGACCTCGTGCAGCATACGCACTACCATTTATGACCCTGCATTCGCGAGTGAATGCGCGATACAGGTCATGGCCTTATCTCGTCGATTTTCCCCCTTTTTTGCGCTCCGGTTCCCCTTCGTAATTTTTGCAGTTTCGCAGTTTAGCGAGTGCCATGGTCAACGGCAGTCGAGAGCAAACTTACGGTTGCGATTCCCGTATTTGTGCATAAATAATGCTGTGATTTTTTCTATTTCCTTCTTAAAACTTATCTTTCGCAGGACGTTAGTGGTTGCATGATATGTTTACAATGTATGGGTACAGTTATCAGAAGTTGACCGAGCGAATGATTTCATCTCTCGATGGTAAAGTTGGTTAATCTGTTTTGTCTTTGTTTTGCGCGAAATTTGAGTTATTTCAAAAAGTTCTACCAGCTAAATTTGTAATAGTTTCGTTGGAAATTATTTTGGAGAATAATATGGTATTTGAAGAACTTTTTTTATCTGTTGTCACTTTCTCTATTTGTATTATATATAGAAATAAAGAGATTAGTGGATATTATCTGTGAGCAATCGGTATATCACAATTATAATATATTATAAATACTATAATTCATTTTTGAATTGTATAATGCTTGATAATTTGTTTCAAATTACTGAACTTGTTGGATAGTTTAGGGATAACATTGAAATGAGAAATTTAAATTGACAAAATATGTAAATTATTTCATACAGTTCTTTTGAATTTGTTAGATATCGTACATTAATTTGACTTAATGGTTTTTACCTAATTTGTATATTTATGATAGTTATATAAATTCAATTGTCTACAGTTGACTAGAAATAAAACATTAAATATTATTTTCTAGTAATATGACTGTAATTAAGGTTTATAAAATGTCATTGCTATTTCTTATGTTAAACAATAATGACACAATAAAAACAAATATTTAAATTATTAAAATATTTTTAATAATATTTTATTTGTATAAATTTTTTAAATTTGTTATTTGACATTAATAAATATGCATTTAAAAAGAATTCCAGGAAGCATTTCAATTATTTGACAGTCGTGGCGATGGAAAAATTCATGTTTCACAAATTGGTGACGCCTTGAGAGCATTGGGCCAAAATCCAACAGAATCCGATGTCAAAAAGGTAACACAAGAACACAAGCCCGACGAACGCATCAGTTTCGAAGTTTTTCTTCCAATTTACCAAGCTATTAGCAAATCCCGCACTTCAGACACCGCTGATGATTTTATTGAGGGTCTCAGACATTTTGATAAAGATGGAAATGGTTTCATATCAACTGCAGAATTAAGGCACCTTCTTACAACACTTGGTAAATTTATATTTTTCTTTTGGTTTTAATTTCTCATTCAAATTTATTTAAAAATTAGTCGCTTTATAAAACTACTGAGTATACATTTGTTGTATGTATTTAAAAAGTAACATAATTTCGAAAAATAAATTCAATTTAAATATCGCTACCTGTGGTTTGAAGGTAAATGTAAGAAAAATATTGATTAAGTGTGTCACTTAAAGTTGTATCATTATTTTGTGATGAAGTCATACCTTTTTCGATGAGTCAGTTTAAAGTAAAAAATATTGAATTCGTTAATGAAGTTAATAAGGGAATTCTGAAAATATATTATATGATTTTTAAGTTATTTTGGAATATTTGATTTTCAAAATTAAGAAGCAAAGAATGAAGTACTAATTAAATTTGTCTTCAATTTAAGGTGAAAAATTGAGCGACGAGGAGGTGGAGACATTACTTGCTGGCCATGAGGACTCCCAAGGCAATATAAATTACGAGGACTTTGTCCGTCAAGTCATGTCAGGATAACTTATTTTTTTAATTAAAAATTAAAGACAAACATGTACCTTCCCCAAGTGCTTACAACCTTCACAAAATAAATGACGAGAAATAAAAAGAATAATAATTAAAATGTAAAAAATCTATGTTTTAAAACAGAAAAAGTTACGCAACAAAATATAACAATGTAATTTTGCCTAGGTGCACAAAAATACAACTCTATATCTGGATAAATGTATGTTTTTTTATTCAGCAGAAAGAGAATTTTTATACATTACAAATTATCTCTTACCACAAATAATATTTTGTTACTGTTAATCTTGTATTTTTTATATACTCGTTCCGCTTTTGTGGCCACGTACGTATTCTAGATTTGATTCACACGATACTATCACCTGCGGTTTATTTCAATACACTTTTATCGTTAGGTTTATTCATTATTACCTGACATTGTTTAACATTTATGCATGTCAATAAAAAACAAAGAGAAATAATTTACAAATCAAGCGCAGAGATTTCGGTTAATCGAGTCAAAATATTCTTAAAGTTACGGGAGTAAAACAATAACTAATAAAATAATTCGGAATCGAGTTTGGAAAGAAACACCTCTATATTCGACATATTAAGAGAATAACGTCTTGTAAACGTTTGTTTCATTTTTTTACTGTAGTTCGGTCAATTATTTATTTCCTCTTCTTTCTGGATAAAATATTGCTTCTGGTAAATACGACACTGAAAGAGCACGATTTGCTCGCTATCATTTTTCTCTTGTGGTGCACAAAATATATCGGATCGTCGAATTGACGGTCCTTGGATGAAATCGGATAAATTTTCGAGCGATACGCAACGAATTAAAAATATCTTTATGCAATGTTAATGTAGATAGCTTCGGCAAAGCAGGCACATTATTTAGCTTCTATAATGCTGTGGATTGTGAGAGACAAAAAGTAATATACTTCGAGACGATTGTAATTGTGGAATTAAAAATTGGCTGCTTCTCTCTAAATCTAAGAATACAAAACTATTTGTCATTGCGGATCAAGTTTTGGACAGGAAAATTGCAAAGCGATTCTCGAATATAGGCCCGTGATTGGATTCAAATTTATAAAAAAATCAAAATTCATTTTCAATTTAGCATTGCTTATTCTTTCGTTTAATTTTATTTCATCGTAAGGCACGCGAACATGCTTTTTCGCATCTTTGAAATTAAAAATAAGATAAGAATAATCGACTGATGATGTTATAGCTCACTTTGCAATCTCCTTATAAACAATGATGTATTACAATTAACATACATATAATATAACTAAATCTACATTTAAGCAGCCTGAAAAGTAATATATACGCAGACACACTTCAATAAACGGCGGATTTCGTGTTCTTATATTTTTTTTAGATGCTTTATTTTTTTGCAAGAACAAAGATGGTCGAACGATCAAATTTTAAACGCACGAACAACTCCTTGTGAGCACATAGAATGATCTTCAAAACGTTATTTTCAAGAGAATGAATTGACGTTACTTCGTGTAGTTATACTCTTAGTACCATTTTCTACGTGTATATGCGACTATGTACCATAATATGTTGGAATCGATCCTCTTCGTTTTAACAACGAGATCCTCCTCATTTGAGTTGTCATATTTTTTGTGTCGATGACACTGGAGTGAAACATCAAAATGTGTATTCCTTCTAGTTAATTTTAATGAAGAACTTTGATAAAGTTGCTATCGCAGCAAGATGTAAAACTGTCATTAGTTTAGTGAATTTCTATATTGCAGAGAATCTGAAAACAACATTATTACTTGACTATTCTTATGTTTTAAAGTAAACTTGAATTAGATCAAATTGTAAATTTAACATGATCATCATTACAAGTATTCAATAATTAAAATTTTAATCAAATATTACTAAATTTTTCAATATCACGTTGTTGTTAAGAACAAACAAATTACAATAATTGTTATTTTTCTTAATATTTACATTTAGTAACATTATTTTAATATTGGTATATGTATAATATGTATATATTTAATATCGACTGAAAATGCAGTTTTAAAAACAAATTAGATAAGAAATAGCTTGCAATATTATTTTATATAGAGCATGTTTCATAACCAGATATTGTGTTATGTTCAAAGTCTCTTTATAGTCTGAATATATTTAAATTATATAACTTTTTATGTAAATGTCATATATAATTGAAGCCTGGCAAGATTGAAACCATTTTTTATTTCATTTTTACCTAGATGTTAAATTAAAAAGAGGATGATATCTCTGGCGGATTACTCAATAGCATAAAGCATATAGAGATTGTTAGCGTCACTGCCTGGTGGTACTAAGACGTGATTTGGTGGAAGCACTGAAAATCCTAGAAACATGAAGGTCCGAACAAGCATAGCTGAAAAAATTATTTTACACGTTAATTACTCCAAATGATAGTTTCTAATTAAATTCATATTATTATAGAATATTATTTTTTTCCTTTTTTTGTTTTAATAAGAACTTTCTAGTATGTTATTGCTTTTATTGCTTTTTTATGGTGAGAAATTTACCTCGATCAGACCGGTCTTTACGCAGGCACACAACGATGTTGGTGCAATGCAATGTTTCCTCAGCGAATTCCAGAAGCGATACGAATCCCTCTTTAGAGCCTTCCGGTAAGAGACAATTTGGCACTCGGATATACAGGCAGTTATGCCAGACAACTGTCTCCCATTCGACAGAAGTGCTTTCTGTCAATTGAAGAGAGAAAGTCAGGCGTAGAGTCTCGTTTGTCTTTAGAGCTTTTAATAATTCATCCTCCTGAAAACAAATAAAATTTGTATATTACTCATTGCTATAAAATAAATATATATAAATTCAAGTGTTATTTATATATTACTATTTGAAATGTGATTTTAAAATATTATCTTCAATAAAATTGATAATATTATAATTAAATGTTATTTTCAAGTTGAAATGCAAATTTAAACTAACTTGTACAATGTGGGAGCTCACAGAGAGCTGACTCTGCTTGATCCCCACGCCGCGGCTCTCTGTGTTGACTGCGGAAACAGACAATGCGGCATGGGGCACATCAGGACCACCACAGAGGCCCGACACCCAGCGTTATACAATAGTGTGGTTGCATTCTCGCATTTTCGTTGAAATTGTTTTCCAGACATTTTCCAGACATTTCACTGTAAAGAAAAATATCATTAAATATGTTGATATCTACTATAATCATTAATTTTATAATTGGCAATGGAAAATATTAATTGAGAATCTAATATTAAAGACATATATCATTTAGTCACTATTACATATTTTTATTGCCGAGTTATTGTATAAATAAATAAATATAAAATATTTATTTTTTGGCTATTGAAAAAAAAAAGATTGTGATTTTTTATTAAATTTATATATTATATAATATATAGCAGAAAGCAATACTTGGAAACTAATAAGAACTAAAAATATATTTTAAAAACTTACCATTAAATAGTTTTTATGTTTTAATTTTATATATAAACAATTGTAAATTATATTAATAGAATATTGTCTGTTATAATATAAATATTTTTGAAATATCATAAATTAATTATTATTTTTTATTAATGAAATATTATTTATGCAAACTTCCTTTAAAATAGCACTGAGAAAGACTTTTAGTTATGAATAAGAAATAATAAATAAATACAAAATAATTTAAGACATGATAAATTTGCCAAAACAGGCTTTCTTTATCATTTCAATCATAGGAAGGATACTAAATATCATAGTAATAAAAATATCAGATGTGAATAACAAAGGTAATTTTATATTAACACAACTATCTGCGTTCACACACATATATATAATTATGAAATGTGTTGAAATAATTGAAGAAATCAAGATTTCTAATTAATCATATAAACAAAATACTTGAAATTATTACCAAAATCACCAATCGAGATTTATATCTTAATTACAAAATATTTAATTTATCAATCTGTTATACTGAACATTTATTTGTAATGCTCAAATTATATTTTTATCTAAAAATGCACATATAAAATGTAACTTTCTTTAATTACATTGTTATTATATTTTGAAATAAATTGTTATATATATACTTGTATTTTATATGTATTCATTTAAAATTAAATTCTTCTCTTACTAATAAAAAGCAAATTGTCCAGAATACAAATATATAAAATATGCAAATATTTTATCACTCAAGGCTTTATAAACACAAACTGATTTGCCTATGTATAATATTTTTATCAGCAAAAGAGTCTGGTTTCCTTTTTATAATTCATATTGTATATAAATGCAAGAGATAGATTAATGTGACAAAAGAATATTCACTATGACATTAATATCTCTATTAAAATATATTAAATAAGATATTATGATACATTAGATTCTAAATAATTAGTTTTAATAAAATCAAGAAATTAGAAATATATATATTATCTACGAAAATCAAGCAAGGGCAATGTATTGTTATTTACACGTTTCTTGACATTTTTATAAACACAATTAAACATAAACATAAACAATTTTAAATTGTATTTATAGTTCAGCTATTTATTTACATACAAAAATTATTTTTTATATAATATATATTTAGTAAGATTCAAAATATATAAACTATATGAAAAATATTGTTTAAAATTTATATCTTAATCAACAAATTAGTCTTATTTTATATTATTTCAATAACAATTGATAAGCATGTAGGAGATTCAAACCTTGATAAACTTTTAACTAATTGAATGAATTTCGATAATGCCAAGTTATATAGATATCGTAATCATACAAAATAGATGATTATTTTTATCTAGGTGCGCTTTTTAGAATTATTGTATAAACTTAAATTTTATTCAAATAAATTTCATATAATTTTGTAAATTATATTTACTATAAGAATAGAGGGGTTTTCATAACAATTTACACTTTATACACGTAAAATATTTGTTATCAATGTCCTGACACATTAAAAGTCAATTATCAAATAAGTTCTGGATTATTCATTCAACTTCTTATCAGCATCGAATTAATTTCATTTTCATTTCACCTGCTTTTATCTTTGTTTGAATTGTTTTGCCAACTTCAAATTTGGGGATTGAGAATTTAGGTATATAAATAGAAAAACATAGAAATCAAATATAAAAGTATTTAGGATGAGCGATGTCAAAAGTAACCTAATTGAAAGTCGAACTACAATTGACGCGACTTAACTGACTTTGTTACGTATCGTGTGAACGTAACAGCGTGATGGAATAGCGTATAAGTTCGGCCAATATCAAGTTCGAATCGAACGAATCTATGGTTAATTAATATTAGGTTGCTCGCGATTGTTTATCGTTTGTCTAGATTGAGGGACTGGAACGCCAAATAAGCGTTTTAATTTGACATGCTGCAACGTGTTCACGATACGTCGTAGTACGTATACATATATCAAAACTCGCAATCAAAAATAACGGGGCAATATTGGTTGCCTCGTCACGTTTACTCGTGATCAAGCATCAAATCCAAACTTAAAGAAACTTACCAATTATTGGACGTTAAACTTGGCATTGTTTTATCACACTTTTCACTGTTTTCACAATTACTAAATAAAAGATTCAAATCAATACTCATGCTTTTTCCTCATAAAACCATACGCAGTTTGAAACAACTGTTCGAAAACAAAAGACGAAAACAGGCTAATGCTTGAAAAACAGTCGCTATTAGCAGGCGAAATTATAACGAGGGAAATGAACTATGGTCAGTACAGCTAATGACTGCTAAAGCAACGGACATACTCAACGCTACCTGCTGAATATTACGCAAATATGCCATCATGCGTACAAAGTCAGAGCGTTGAGTTCAACAAATGGAAAACAGATGGCAGAACGATTGCTCTTTACTTTGTCGATAATGTAAGATTGAAACAATTTTCGGCGATTTAAGATAGCGCGGCAATAGAACATTCAAAACTTCAAATTATATTTTAAATAGGCAGGCTAATAAGATGTGGAGATTTATCGCCAAATTTGCAAATTTTCATTACTGGACTTCTGTAATTTATGTATTTGCTTTGTTTTTTTATGCCTTTCATTGAATAAAGCCAAATGCATATACTATTCATAAAATATTCATGGAATATTGCAGGAGATGCATAAATAAATTATTTCGGGTAATATGTGGAATATAAAATGTTTAATGCATATGACAGATTGACTTTGTACTAAACAATTTATTTTATCATGATTTTTGGGACAACGAAAATTACAGTTCTTACATTTCAAAATAACATCATTGCAAATAAATAAAAGAATTCAAAATTTGAATATGTACCAATTTTACAATTGTATTAATATTTAATTTTTACATTTCACCTTTTCTTATATTATTGATTAAAATATGTTCCTAATTTTACTTATACTGCGATATTTCAAAATACCACTTTATTTTGTTGCAAAATCAATACTTTTGTCTACTATTAGTGCGTGCGCATATAGAAAGTCAATAAATATGACGTTATGATAATAGTTGTTAAGTGTAATGATAACAATTGTTAAGTAGATGGTTATAATCATTACTTAAGATGATTTTTTGGGAGATTAATTATAATAAATTGTATATCAGTATTAATATACATTGTTCAAAAAATAATTGTAATTTGTTCTATTTAAAATTCAGATAAGCAAATTTGTATTATAATAACTATATAAATCATAGCAAAATTTAATATTTAATTTACATTTTACAAATTTATACTTAATCTAACAGACAAAAATAATTCAAAAAATAACATTAGCAATATTCTGATGTTTAACTTGTAAAGATGTACCAGAAACTTTGGTACACTTTGGTGGTTTGGTCATTAGAATATTGTTAATATATTTTCAAAATATTTTTGTCTATTAGGGTAATTTATTAAACAGATTCTAATGGTGTTTGAGTTAAAATAATAATTTTCTTTATTGAAATTTTCAGATTATATAATTTTAAAAAAGTTAGGGATACTCATTATGTTAATAACTGAGAACGTATTAAAACTGATTTATCACAGCTGATTAATGTCTACATTTTATCTGTGTTATACATTTCCAATTCCTTTATTTTTTTGCAAAACGTTCACTAACTCAACAATAATTTTTACTAATGACAACGATGGAAATTTTATCATATTTGTTTACCAAACTAGTCGCATTTGCATTATGTAAGGGAATGGTATTGCCATTTTATTAATGAAATACGATACTGTTCAAATTCTTTCAAATTTTAATTAGATAATCGGAAAGATATATTTTAACATCATTAATGAAAAAATTATTTTATATGCGGAAAGAAGTTTAGGATTGTTGCTGTTCTAGGTGATAGTGCTGCTATCTTAAAAATGTTAGGATTTCTGTTGCTCTCACATTAGAAAGAAGTGATGTTTTCTTATTTTCGGAGCGCTGCTGTTCTACGCAGAACAATTGCCATACGATAACGAAGTACAACAGCGTCCTCATTGATGTAACACTGCTTTACTTATATTTGGGGAGCTGCGCTCCTTAAAATGGTTTAGCTGTCGAACAAAGTTATAGGTCGCGCTGCAGCACTAGGTGTAATGCAGAAACTTCTTTCCGTGTATTTACATACCGTGTTCAATGCATTATTATACAACTGCACAGTAAAAATATAAATATGTATATGCGATGAAATTTTGCTTAATAAAATAAACAAAGTTTTACTTTATGAGAACGAGATATAATTACACTCGTATATAGTAAAAAGTATTTTATATTTTTCAACTTTTTATTATTAATGATATAAAGAAAACAAATATCTTTATATTTAGTAGAAAATGATTATACAATTCCCTTATTCTTTAGAAAAAAAAATCACGTAATTAAGCACGTGTGCATGCACGCACAAACATATACACACGCCCATGCGCAAAAAAAGTATTTTTGACCTACATTCATTTAATTCTTTTCGATTTGCGCAATTGTTTATTGTAAAAATAAATTGTTACTGAACAAATTAATTCACGTTAACAAAAATATGTACCTTCGATGATATAAAATGTAACGGAATTACAATTAATCAAATATAAAACAAATATATACATGGTATTTTTAAAGATAATAATTATTCTTCTACACTTCCCAAGTGGATCGCATTAGCTACCAAAACTAAATAGCTTGCAGTAAAACTTTGATGAGATAACAGAACGAAACCGAAGATGAATAATGTATGGTAATATAATTATGATATTTAACTGATCAAATAATTTAATTGTCTAATCTCTTACATATGCAAAAAAAACTTGCTTAGTAATCTTATACATACATTAACTATATATCGTCTCATCAAGACCATAATGTAAAATATAAATATTACATTAATTAATTATTTAAAATAAAATGAAATATGATATTATATTCCATACTTCCGTATTAAACTACGTTTGAAATCTTATTCCTTGAGACGACAATTATTTTCGGCGCACTTCACTGGTGAGCTTTCGATGCATCTCTGCTTACGTCATGTACAATATTTACAAGTGGAAGAACATAATTATCAAAGCCGTGCTTCGTTATGACGTACATTATCGTAATTTTCTAATATCACACTCGTACTTTTCACGCATGATAATCTAACACGTGCGAATTTTACAAATTATTGAACTCAATGTAAACTTTTACCTCTATCAGATAAAATACATATTTCTTTATAAAATATTCAGAAATAATAAATAAAATATAGAAATTTACATGCAAACGATCAACAGAGACCATTCCTAAATTACTCATAATTAATAAATTAGATTTATATAACGCATTAATAATAGTATTAGTAATTTTACAAATAATAAAAAGTTATCTATAATAACCATTTGATCTATTTCACCAAAGTTCTTAAATTGAAATAATTTGGTGGCTTTGTTGAAAAATAGTATTTAAAAATTAACTTTTTTTGATCAAATTATTCATAATATTTGATCTGTCCGTTTGAAATTTGTTTTGGTAATTAGTTTAACCAATATGTGTGCATTTCAATATATCAACGTCTACGAAAATCATGGCATCTTAAATTGTAGATTGAGATGAATAACAACAGCTGCTTTTATGATCATATTGTGCTTTCACGGACTAAAAAAATAAGAAATGGCGCAACTTATTCCAACGAAGTCTCGACAACAGGTATGTCATGTTTTTTCAGTTACAATTTGAGAT
>JABFPK010000840.1:0-13526 GCA_022817445.1 Habroteleia sp. ZL-2020
AATCTGGACAGACGGAAAGGATCTACCCTTGAATTTTTGGTTTGAAAGAGCAACTCTACTGTGTGGTTAATAGCTCTATCTATCTCCTCGGAGGCCTCTTTAAATGCTTGAAACACAATGGCATTGTTAGTATTGGATGATTTGATGGTTATCAGAGCAGATGCACTTGCCTGGCCATTTTCATTAATGGCTGTACACTCGTACCTGAAAGAGGGAATTATCTAATCATTCCAACAAATCAATTTCTACACGATCATGTTTTCGCATGAAATTTCAACAATTCTCTTTATTATTTACATTTAAAGACCAGGACAACAAATTCAATTGTACTCAAATTTTAACACCGACAGTGGATTAAAGGTTGAATTTAGGATTTTAGTATTCAGCCTAAATTCTACGTAGCAATTTCATTATCAGAAACATGATTTTTGTGTTTAACACCATATTTGAAATTATTGGACAACTAATGCCGATTTCATCATTATTCGAAATGCCGTGCAAATGGATATAATTGGAGATAAGTCATAATTACTGAAAATTTGCAGATCCAATTAGATTAAATATTAATATATGTAATATATGTAAACTGAATATATTTTGAAATAAATATTGATCTGGTGCGAAATTGAGTAGGTGGGATTAATACCTCCCGGAATCTTGAAGAGTTGCATTGTACAAAAAAAGGCTGCCGCCTCTTGATACTCGGACTCGGTGACCTTCCACTGAGCTGCCGTCTTTCTTCCACTGTATAACTGGCTTCGGGTTGCCCTTAGCTCGGCACGGTATTTCGATACTCATGCCTTGTTCCGTCTCCATATTCGGTGGTTCGTGCGTAATCCGAGGAGGCTCTCGATCCTCGGTGATTACCCTCAAATCCGCGCTTGTCTCCGTGAACCCGTTTACGTTTCTACCGCGGCACACGTAGCGCGCAGCATCCGAGTCCTTCACGTTAAAGATCTTCAGTATCCGATCGCCATCTTCTAAGCTGATTCTGCTATTTGAAGCTAACTATAAAGCGAGTAATATATTAAATCTTGTAACTAATATTATAAATGATGAAGACGCTATTAAAAGGAGTTTAATCATTGTTAAACATTTAGAAATATCAAAATATAATTGTTCGATTTTGCACGTAATAAATCATTTGTAATAAAAATTGTCATGTAATAATTATAATATATAATAATTGGAATAATAATAATAGATTGATTGTTTGTATGTCTTGTTCGAAGGCAGACAGAAAGTAGGAAGTAAAAGTACTTTTACCCAATTTTTCCTATACGTTATGATTATTTAGTATAAATTAATATGTAATGCAAATGTGAAATGACCATTCTCTTGATATTCCATTAGCGAATCTTGGTATTGTTCATTATTTATTAATCATTTTATAAAGTTGTATGTAAGTAATATATCTTTATAAAATTATATATATATATATATTTTATTCACGTATTACACATTAATATATAATTATTGACGAAATCAATTATTATCATTTATATTTTAATTGAAACCACAAAATTTGTTAAATATCAGAAGTTAAAATCGAGTTTGATATAACACAAGACTCTGCTTTTCTTCCAAAAGAAATTAAACATCTTTTCAGTTATGCTAGATTCAAAGGTCATCCGTTCGAAAAAAAAGTTAGTGTTTATGAAATAAATGTTCTATACTTGTGGAACTCTTAACTTTCTTTACAGTATCGTATGTACATGTATCTAGCAGCAATTTGCGAGTTACTATAATTATAACACCAATTTTCATATAGATTTCTAAAGGTATCAAAACTCTCGAAAAAATATATTATTCTATAATATTTCTATATAGAATCTCCATGAATTGTGCTTGCATTAAATTTAATGGGTATAATTAAAAATATTGGATATCCGATAAATATTTATCAGATCTCCAAATGATCGATAAAATATTATCATAAAAATTTCATTGCTTCACTTAAAAAATACATTAAAACAAATGTAAGAATAAATCACCCCTTGTTTAATCATTTAAACAAAAAGATATCGACTCTAATCTAGTCATTTAATATCTCAATTTTTGTAGACGCAAGTATCTTAAGGCGATATGTCACTCGTTGTGAATGTTTGAATTACCAGATTGCCGCCAAAAGTATATATTGTAGTTCATTAGTTCACTTAAAATTGTATTATAACTGACTCCAGTATACTGTTTACCTTAATCAAGTAAACGCATAGTGGGGGTCGATCGACGGCTTACGGGATTGGTCGGCTGTTAACTCGATCGAGATTCACCTGTGTCTTCGAGATTCGAAGATATAACCTCCAAATACTGTTCAGTTCTATCAAGAAAACGTTTACTTGAATCAGATAAACTGCTTAAATATAAATTGCTTGTGCCAATATCAGTTCAATAGTTTAACTACCCTAACTAAAAGTTTACTTCTACTTCATCAAAATTTCAGTGTAGGGATTGATCAAACGTTTTTTCAAAAATTTAATTTATTCGTTTTAATATTTGCGAAAATACACTTTTTGGCGGCAATCTGACAATTCAAACATTCACAAGTGAAATATCGCCTTAAGCCCAATAATCTAAACGCAAAAATGTTTCGTAAACACTGCAGTTGCGCCACCTGAAATCCGTTTCTCCACCATTCGATCGCCGGAGTTGGGTAGCCTTCGACTCTGCAGGTGAATGCAACGTCTTGTCCCAGGCGCACGGTTTTCGATTCCGGGAGGCTGACGAAGCGCAGCACCGGCGACGCCGTGATCAAGGCGCGAGCCTTGCGAGAGTGCGCGGAGCCCATGCCATTGCTGGCGATGCACTCGTACTCGCCGACGTCTTCCTGGGTTACCGCGCGTATCACCAAAGTGCCATTGTCGTGCATCACGCGACGCACGCCGTCAGCGCGAACTTCGTTCGAGTCAAGCATCCACTTAATTTCAGGCCTGGGATCGCCGATGGCGTGACACGCAAACCGCAAAGTATCGCCGAGCCTCGCTTCAATGTCTTCGGGGCCTTCCATGATCTTTGGCTTCGCTAATAACAACAAATTGCCGTAATTGAAACGTGATGCCAAATTAAGCACTTAAGCTTTGACGTGATTTACGAAACGGATTTATTAAGAAAAGTAATTTGCCAATAATGTGAGAGAGGGTGAAGGAAATTCAAGTTACATGCATGGCGATGGAAAAATGAAGTTGAGTCACGGAGTAAATGGAGAGGAAAATCAGATAGGAGAAAGAGAAATGTTGCAAGTGGAGAAATACGAGTTTCAACTTCGCGGAGAGTATCTTTTGCCATTTTGAAAATGTTTGAGGAATATTAAGAATTTTTATTTGGTTCCTAGAAGTCATCCTTCCTACCATTATTCAACAAAAAGGAACGTTTTGGGCATATTGGGAATAATTATCCAACTAATTATTCTCTCATAATAATTAATATTCATTTTAGTAGATGACTTGTTGTAGCAAATTTATAAAAGGTTTGAAGAAGTAAGTGAAACAGTTCAAAAATTTTCATGTATTAGCAAAAGCAATTTTGCGTCTAACAAAAAATTGGCAGACTGTTGTCAAACTAATTTTTCTGCGGGAGAAATGACGGGAAGGAGCAAGAGAAAGAGAAAAAGCAAAAAGAAAGGAGATCAAAGAAGAAAAGCAATGGTTCCAACAAAATTTGTTTGTTGAATTTGTTTCAGTGTTTTTAACATTTTTTTAAAAAATGGATCCTTCGTTCTGTAATATCTTAAAATGAAATTATAAACACAATAACTTAAATTATGCATATGTCAAGTATGTCTTTTCAAGAAAGGTTGAATGAAAAATTGTTTTCTTTTGTCTTTTAACAATTTCTTATGAAAAACCTCGCAAGCTGATAACCCAACTATTCGCATTTATCAACCAGTAGAATTCTTAAACAAATGTAAAAAAAGGAAGATGAGCTCGGATGCTGCCTTTTAATAATAAACTAATCGGTTAGAATCTCCCCCAGCAAAACATCTAAATTCCCAAAGGGAACCTACAGCAATGAAAATCGTCCATTGACATAGCCTTCAAAGTTTTTCCCTTCATGTCTTCAGGCGCCTGGCAAACTGCCGCGATTTCCACGGCCGTCGACTGATATCGTTCCACCAGCCATATTATATCGCAGTCGCATTCCAACAAGTTGCTGTCCAATCGGAGTCGTGTGACCGTTCCGGCGTTCTCAAAAGCGTCGGATGGCAGGTGGCGCAGTTTGTTGTTCTGCAAAAACAGCCGCTCCAAAAACGGCATGTTTTTGAAAGTACCCTTCTGGATCACGTGCAGGTCATTGCTATTGAGATAAAGCTGTTCCAATTTGGCTATGCCATTAAAAGTTCCAGGTTCTATCGAAGCGATGCGGTTGCTGTGGAGGTACAGCTTCTTCAGATTGGTCAAACCTAGGAAGTTATTTCTTCGCAAGTAGCGCAATTTGTTGTCATTTAGGAGGAGAGTATGCAGGTTGCGCAGGTGACCGATTGAATTCTGCCGGACTTCGACGATCTCGTTGTATCTTAGATCTCTGAAAGTAAATTTTGTTTGTGCAACCATAAGTATATACAAATTTACTGTGGTTATTGTTCCTTAAGGTGAAGGTTCTAGCGTTTATTACTAGATTAGGGTTATTTGAAATAGATATCTTATAAAAACCTAATAATATGAGTTGAAACTTTTCCGCGGTTTTATCACTCTGGGAAAATATTATTTTTGCAAAAGGTACATTTTTTGTTGTCTATTGCTAGCGTAAGTTTGGAACTACTTTTTGAGGTGATAACAAAAAACGAGTTCCAAAAATTAAGAAAATTTACATTATTAAAAGTATTTATTTAATTACTATACCATTCTTCCATCTATAAATAATCACGGACTGGTCTTGTTGATTCTTAATTTATCACTCGAAAAAAAAATATTTACAAACACCCTAACCCCGTTGTATCAGACTTGAACATTCACCTTAAGGCGATATGTCACTTGTTTTGCATGTTTGAATTGTCAGATTGCCGCCAAAAGTATATTTTCGCAAATATTAAAACGAATAATTTAAATTTTTGAAAAAGCGTTTGACCAATCTCTAGATAATTAAATTTAGAATATTTTGCAACACTTTTTACCTATTGCAACATTCGTCATAAAGCTAACTATTGGAGTGAAAAAGTATGCAAAGTGTCCTAACCTATAAACAGAAGATACATGTTCATTCCAATAGTTAGCTTTATGACGAATGTTGCAACAGGTAAAAATTGTTGTAAAATATTCCAAATTTAATTATCTAGTGAAAATTTTAAAAATAATTTAAAAATTTAAATTATTTATTTTAATATTTGCGAAAATATACTTTTGGCGTCAGTCTGGCAATTCAGACATTCACGACGAGTGATATATCGCCTTAATAGATAGAGTTTGATGAGAAAATGATTAAAAGTACAAAAGTATATTAATTTATTATATTTTTGTTTAAGCATAGTGGAAGTGACTGTAGAAGCTGTTGAAATAGATGAGATTTTGTTCGTGGAAGGTGGATGATCGTGAACAAATTTCTATGTATTTATAATGCAAATTAGTCATAGTATTTTTATATATATCGATGCCTTTTAAGAATAAAGGGATATATGAGAACTTGATTGTGAAAAGGGATACCTCAGAAAACACTTGTTTAAAAGTGATATCTAAAGTATGATAAAAAAGAGATATGATAATTTCCCATCGTAAAAGGAGATACTCCAGTAATTGCAGAAATAAGCGATAATTTGGTTTCTTGTGAAAGGGGATATCCCGAATAACTATCGAAAAAAAAATACCTCAAGGAAATTTACCAATGCCCAAACTTTTTGAAAAATAAACTGAGCATAGGGATTAAAATTGTCTCGACAATTTCGCTTCCATAAATCGTATTTTGGGTGTATAAACAAGTTTCTGAACATCCCTCCACTTGTATAAGACCTTTTTTTTGTATTTGAACAAAATTTGGAAAAAAATGTCAAATCAGCCCAAAAATGCTATTGAAAAATAAGGATTTGTAAAACAGAAAAACTCTGATTGTGTTTTTGCATCAAAATAATATAGAGACCTCCATGCTTGAATGAGAATTTGAAAAAAATTCAAATTATTATTTCTAAAATCCGACTAAAAATTTACAATTTTTTCCATCTTAATTACGTGGGGTCGAAAAATTAATTTTTTAGATCTCACAAAAATTCAATCTAGACACACTTCTGATGTGAAAGAAGGTAGAAAATGATGTTTAAAGTGCAAAATGGAGAAAAAAATTTTTCACCAATTTCAGATGTCCTCCAGATTTCCTATTTTTGGAACACAAACTTAGCTTTAGGATGAAAATATCTTTTTTTCAATTTTACTTTCACAAATCGTATTTTCAGTGTATGAATAAGTTTCTGCGCATCCCTCCACCTATATAAAACTTTTTTTTTCTTCTTTTTCTGGGAGTCATTCGACATTTTTCAAATCGCAAAAAAATGATATCGAAAGAAAACAAAAAACTAGCTTTATGCTAATATTATTTATTTATTATGCATGCTAATATTATGCATATATAATTATATGGTTGTCCAAAAAAAAAGTGATTTCCCCTTTTTTTAGAAGTTGAGATATCCTCCTATTCGACAGCTATTAGCCCCTATTTCACAACCTGTTAAAAACCATATTTTGAGATAACAGTTTTTACAACAGCAGTTTTCTAACGAATCCCATTTCACGCCAAGTTTTAATATATACCTCTTTATTCTTATGAGAGAAAAATTTTAAATTGTAAATTTTATTTCTATAAATATATTTTTTGTTGTGTTTTTCCACCAAAAAGAAAATTGTACATTCGCCAGGTATTATTTTCAAACAAAATAAATAATTTAAAAATTTCTATTAGATTTACATTGAAAATAATATATTCTAGAAACATATTTGTTCAATAATTCCAATTTTATACATATTTTGAATTAAATAGACTTTCTTAAAATTTATGAAATTTTGATTAATAAATTTTTAAACAAATTTAATAATTTTTTCTACGGAGTCAAAATGCGAAAGAAAAACTTTGATTGATCTTGAAAGTTCAGAAAGCTTTCATCGAATAGCACGTATCATAAAACAACTCGAAATAACTTGATCCTACAAAGCACAGTCTAAAATTGTTTTCATTGGCATAATTCAAACGCCAGCCATTCGTCTTCATTCTGGCTGTTACTAAATAAGTGCTAAGAGTCACGATCAAAAATACAAAAACAATTTTCATCCTTAGTGCAATTGGGTTAAGTCCTTCGAGACATCGTAAAACGCGATTCTGTGATAGTAATAAAATTGAAAACCCTTTTTGTTGTACGCAGATGAAATTAAATAATGAGCTGATTGCAGCATTGTTTCATTGACCTTCTGACTCAAAGAATTTAAAAAATTATAAAGTCAAATATTCTTTTATCCTTTAATTTCGCATTAATAAGCAAAAATTATTATCTAGCATAATAAATCTGAAAACTATTTTATAATGATTTTACTTATTTTAACGAAAATGTGAAAATTTAATTTTATGTTATTAATTTTGTAAAAATTTTAGATTTTTAATAGATTTCCAGAAATTTAACGTAGAATCTTCGATATAAATGACTCGTTATATTTGTATCGTTAAAAAGAATGTAAATATAAATATACTTCGAAGAACTGGTACAATGATTATACCTACTAATATTACTAAAATTTAAAAAACTCGATGTTTTATTCATAAAATGAAACAAAGTGCAGAAACTAATATATAACGTGTTAACGTTATTCTTATTATTTCAATATATAACTGGTCGAAGATTGGATTTCACGGTCGGTTAACAATCAAATGCAGTAATAACAGGCCATCATGAAATCGTTGACCTAAAGTAGGTTCAAGGTTATCCAAATAATGGGGGGTTCCCCGCAATATTCAGCAAATTCAATTTGCAATGTTTGCTTTCGCGATTAACTCAAATAAGAAATTGGTATATTTACTTTTATTAAAATAAAAAAAAGTAATTTAATCAGTCGCAAATTATTATTAAAAATGTGTTTAAAAAATAAAAATAGCAAAAATATTTCGCAATGCGATTTTAAAATTGTATTTAAACTTAAAAATCGGCGCCAAATTTAAAATTCGAGAAAAGTCAATACGCAGTTGAAGGAAAGCAAACTTTTGCACGAACAAGTTTTTTGTTTCTTTCGTTGTTTCAGTTTTTCTGCCTGGTTTAGCGCATTTAGCATCGAAAATAGATGTGCCTCGCACACAGAAAGCCATCGAGTGTCGCAAGTGACTCAGTCTCCCGAAATCCAACTCGAGTAATAAAATTCAAAAATAATTCTCGCTTCATTTTTTCTGCGCCCTAATTATAGAACGCACGCGTGCCTTCAATCATTTTTGCCTGCACCTAATTAGGACAAAAAGGTGTTTTAAAAAACGCCGTGATAAACGGTTTAAAATTGCGCCTTTCTTCGAAATGAATAATTTTACTCTCATCAATCACTTTTACCTGGGAATTATCATATCGCATTGTTCAATTTCTGAAATAAAAATTCAATCGTGATTTTTATCAGAGTAATTTGAAAATTGCATTACGCCCGCGGTATCTATTGTCTCACTTGTATTAAGAAGTGGAACAGTTTATGATAAGAACACGTTTGTTTTGTTAAACACATTTAACAGTGCTTAGTCTAATTCTCGTAATTTCTCATAGTTATATAATATTGTTTCATTCTTAGTCAACTGTTAAAATTGACGTAAAATAATTATTGCGTACGATTTGCTCCACTATTATTATTAACTAACTTATACAATTTTGCTTGCATAATTAAGAAAACGCGAGTATTAAATTGAGTCCTATTTTCCAAAAATAATCATTTTAATATTCAAAATCATTTCAATTAAAATTGAAATGGAATACTTAAAATATTTAGTAATAGAATTTAAAAAATGTGGTAAAAAGAAACATTAAATTAAAAAAAAATTAATTTTGAATTAAACTTATTTTTACTCTTTCGTAACATTCATTTTTGCAAAATTTTATTCAAGTATTCATAATTTCATTTTTAAGTAAATTTTAAATTTTATAAAAATTTAAATTATTAAGAAAAGATTTCGATCACTCTGAATAAAAAATGCATTAAACAATAACCTCATAATAGCCTAATTACGTTTTTGAAAATTTTCTAAATTCTTTTCTGGCGTGAGTAACGGCGCGCAGTTTTGCAATGTCCGCTCTTATTGTCTTCTTTGCGAGGCGAATAAGATTCCGCAGAAACAATCGGATGATCCGCGTGAAATATTAATGATTTCATTCGGTGTGCAATAAATATAACTATAAAAAGAAGTTCATTAGAAACTTGTCCGTCACCGCTTGCGATAGAAACTTACTTATAAGGACGACGAACGTTTATTATGGTTCATAACTTAAACGTGTCAAAAGTATAATTTCTTATGCTTTATGTCTTCCGCAAAAGGCAGTCGTAAAGTTTATTCTAACGCTAATGTAAATAAAAATTAAAAAATTGAAATTAAATTCAACAATTCCAAAAAAATCATACAAGTAGATTTGTCAGTATGAAACTAAAATTTCTTTGATTCTAGACAATTTTCTGTTAAAATTAACAAAAATATGAATAGTATTTGTCAGTATGAATATAAACTTTCTTTCATCCTAAACAATTTTCTGTTAAAATGATCAAAATTGGTTTTGTAACCATATTTTGTTGAAATTTTTGTTTTTTTACAAAATACAAAACTAAAAAAAAAAATAATTTATTCGAGTCAACCAAATGTCTGCAATCAATAAAAATGATTGATAAATCAATTTGTCTAATAACTGCATAAATGGGAACAAAATAAAAAAGCAATTAAGCTTTTTTAAATGTGATTTAAGAAATAGGCTTCATTGGCTTTGATACAAGAAGAAGAATTGGGCGTAACATTTGAACTTAGGAAGAATAAGCTAAATGAGATAATAATAAGTCATTTTAATTTAGAGGCCTACATCGTAAGGCTTTGATAATTTACATTGCACTATTAAGAATTTAGAAATCGTTGCACAAGATGCTTTATGGCGAACGCATCACATAAATATAATTCACTTTTTACCACAAATCGTTATTATTTTTTCCTAGACCAACTGACTTTTCCTAATTGAACTTGTTGATCGACGATTAATATAAATCAAGCATCACGCGTATCATAATTTCACAAAAGGGCAAATTGTCTTTCGTGAGAAAAAAGCGAGGAAAAAAGTGAAGAGGAATCCAGTCGATTTTTATGGAAATGACCATATTAACCATTTTATTGACCCGAACAATGATTTACTATGACTGGTCTTAATATTTAAATGAAATGTCTGCAACTCGATGAAGTTATTTGCATTCTGAAATTGTAATCATTAACATTTACTTAATTAATTTACAGATATCAAAAACAAAGTGTTGAGTTATTGGAAAACAAGAGGTATATTTTTATTAATTGCATTTAATTATAAATCGACATAGAAGTGGAAAAGATATGCAAACCAGTGTGACTGGTAATTGCAATTTTTTCACTGTAAAATTACGTAAAACAAAGTCGTTGATTTCAGTCTTCCACTTCATACGTCTAAATTACACCGTAAATGTTGCGACCGCTTCATTATTTTGGCAGTTAAAGTTATGGACTCGTAAACATAAACCGACACTTTACGTCTTTGCAAGATAATTTTTCATTCCGAATAAAATAAAAAAACATGAAATTTGGTTGAATCTTATCTTTATACAACACGTACATATTTGCAAAAAAATTAAACTAAAATAAATTTAAAAATAAATAAAAGTACACACATTAAATATAGTTTTCATTAAAAAATCTGATTAAGAGTCATATAGAAATGAAAAAGGCCAAAAACAAAGGTCAATTTATAAATGAAAAATGGGAAAGTGTTTTCAAAAGTAATCAGCAATTCAAAATTCATTTTATTTCTTTTGAATCAAAAAAAAGAAATAGTGGCAAAATGCATTTGGCAATGGTCCCAATGGCACTTCCTTTTTTGGTACCGAAAAAGGTGACCGTGAAACCGTCGCGTTTACCAGGAATTAGTGAAATAATGACGAGTTGGACTCACAGGACAGTGGTGCTGCTCGCGGCCAGAGGCACGTGGACCAGTCTCTGGGACATGCAGCGGACCGTGTTAGCGGTGCAAACGCACTTCTTCGGGCAGACCTTGTCGCACCGCGCCGGCGCCATCATCGCCAGGACCAGGAGCAGCGGGATTGCGAGTTTGGCCATTTTTTGCCTAAAATGATCTCACCAAAAAATGAAAAGACAATGTTTTCCCTCAACAATTCAGCCACAATAAATTCAACCACAAAAAATTCAGCTTGTCAGGAGGCGAAATCCGCTTGAGTCAACCCCTTTTTCATGATTAATCACAATGTCTGCGCGAAGAACCGTGGAAGTTGGATTTGGTCCTGGTATCGGATGGGAATCGGCAAAGAAATCGCGGATCCGAGGCTCGCGGGTCCGCCTCGCGCAAGAGCTCGCTGCAACTGAGCGAAAGAAGGAGAAGCTCGCTCTCCGTAGGGAATCGTATTACTTAGTTGTGTGCGTATCATTGGTACGTGTGGGTCGAGCGAAAGAGCAAATGAGATAGAGAAAAGGAGAGAGCAATTTTTTAATGCAGGCACCGGGTACCGCGATCGCCTTTTCGCTTTTCAGACCTTTTATTCGGCCGCGCAGCTTTTCTGCGAACGCTCTTCCCAAATCGCGGGCTCCTCTTTCGCTCGCCCACTTTTCGCCTCGCTTTCCGCCGAACCAATTCGCAATTTTCGCATTTCGTTTCCCTAACCGCCTTTTTCATACATTTGATATTTTAAGGTTTGAAAATGTAACCGTTTTTACTTGTCTTCTTTTCAGTTCAGTTTTTCTATTATTTATTTATATATTTGTTTCGCATTTTTCAAACAGCAATTCGGAAGTTAAAAACCGAAGTGAAAAAGAATTGTTTAATTTTTATTTTGTTCATTTTCATTGATGATTTCGTAACGTTTCCGTTCGGTTTTCCAATTTTTTCAGACGATTTTTCTTTTTCTCGTTTCGTTTCGTAGCATTCTAATCAATGCGTGTCTTAGAAATCGCAGGAAAAGTATTAATATATCGGTTAAAAAAAGGGGAAATAAAAGCGTACGTTCGTTCCGGGATACTTGGATTTTTACTCGACAAAACGATTAATTATTATTGCTATTTTATAGGTGTCGATCGTTAACATTTTGAAAAACCGATGCGAATTCAGTCGATGCTGATCTGCAATGATTTTACGACAATGAGAGATTTATGCTAATGCGCGATTCCCGTGGTTTATCTCATGGTTACGCACAATTTACTTCATTTAAAAAAACGTATTTTTATATGTAAAAACTTCTCGGCGCGAAAGAAACCTCTTCTTAAATAAAGCATGTTGAAAGGTGATGAGATTTTTCAAACTAATCATTATTTAAAAAAAAATAGCTTCGCGATCTGCGGTAACAAAAAGGAATACTTGCGCTTCAAAAATTGGTGTTTGATACATTCGTTGCGCGAAGAAATTACAATTATTTGTGATTAATCGCACGCGTAGCGATTACGCATCTCTATTTTTACCAAATGAACGCCGAATAACGATATCGCGCTGTTTGACTTAGGCATATGAATTAATAAGACATCTTTCGCCGAACCAATTTTAATTACCGAACGAATTATCTTGCTTAAAACTGAACAACTGTTTTTCTTGCACAGTGAAATATAATACTCTCTTATTACAAATGCGAACAAAATTACTACGCTACGCTTACATCATCACATAAATAATAATAACAAAAAATTGTTTAAGGTGGTTGTTCAAGCGATAATTTCCAAAATAGGGTTATTGCAAATATCTTTCTTATGAAAACGTAAAAATTTAGTTTGAAATAATCAAACGATTCTTTCACTCTAGGAAAATATTTTTTTTGCAAAAGATATTTTTTGTTGTGTAATGTTGCTGTAAGTACGGAACTAGTTTTTGAGGTGAAAAAAACGAGTAAATTAAGAAAAATTGCATCATTAAAACTATTTTTTTATTTAACATAGTATTCTCAGGGGCCGAAAGTGGTGAAAATTCATATGTCCACTAGCTACAAAATATTTAAAATGAATTTTACAACTGTATTTTTGAAATATACCCATATGGCCTATTGCAGTAAGGTACCTCATTTAAAAAATCCAAATTAGCGTTTCAGCGCTAGGAAACACACCCTTAATGTCATTTAGACTAATTTCAAAATGTATAAAAATAAATTTAACATTATCTGCAAATATCCAATGTGAGAAATTGCATTATTAGCATTTATCCCACAACCAATGAAATTGCTACAAGCTCATTATTCTCTCTCTTTATCGTAGCCAGTTCGACATTTCATTGGCTGTGGGATAAATGTTAATAATGCAATTTTGCACATTGGATATTTGCAGATAATGTTAAATTTATTTTCATACATTTTGAAATTAGTCTAAATGTCGTTAAGGATATG
>JABFPK010000841.1:0-13524 GCA_022817445.1 Habroteleia sp. ZL-2020
AAAAATGCGAGTAATGGAGAACATCTCTAAAATTGTAAAAAATACATTAGCACGTTGTCATCAAATGAACCGTGCATGACGGTTAGTCAATAATGCCCGACTATAATGACTCCATCACAATTCTGACCAATCACATCCGCGTTCATGAATAGCTAACGGAATTACTGTCGGTTGAACCAAAAATTATTTTTTTCTTTCGGGGTTAATAATTATAAAACGTTTATGGACATGATTTTAATTGATTTATATTTGCATTTAAATAAGTATCACGAGAATTCAAAAATAATTTAATTCCTATTTTTCATGAGAAATTGTATACGAATTAATGTCGTTAAAAGATTACGCGAGAAATAAAATATGCATTTATAGTTTTTTAGAAATCATTACTTATTATTGATAAAAATATAAAATTAATTATTAACGTCAAACTTTCTACGACATCAATTAAAAACAAATTTCCGAAATAAAAAACCAATGAATTTGAGTTACCGTAAATCGATAATAACGTTTTGTAAATCATAAAGTTAATAGGAAAGTTGTATAATTTGATTGTGCAGAATTTGAAATATTTGACAAAAAATGCGGGATACTTCGAAGGGTATTAATTTTCATCGATGGAACCGAAACAGTTATGACAAAAATGTGTACAATTAAAAAAATTGATGCGAATATAATGAAAAAAAGGGACAGAAAGAACTGCCAGAGCCGTGACCGTGCCACGCCGCTTCATTAACGAAACGAAACGAAACGGGCTCATTTCCGCACAGCAGCTGTTCGATACAATGTTCTTGTTGAATATTTAGCCACTTGAAAAAGCAGGATATAGCGTTTCACATATGTTCGATATTTTCATTTGGTAGATTCGAGCGTGGCGCGCGTACGTTTTAGGCCTCTCGGGCTTGCGTTCCCGTGGATTGTTTTTGACGAGACAATGCCATGAATCGACGACCATATGCCGCGTCGCGCAGAGATTCAAAAGTCCTGGTCGAAATTCAGCCGAGATCGCAATCGATCGGGCTCGGTCGCGTGAGATTAATTCGCGTTTTCGCCATTTTCTCCAGCAACTCGTCTATCTCGAGTCGACTCGTTATTCATCGTCGCGTCATTTCGAGATCAAAATCCTGACTCCCGATAACGCACGTGACTTATTTACGATATAACTTACATTGTATCTCACTCGCGAAAGCATTCATAACGCGCCAACATTACGCGGACCCTCCAATCAATCCTAACAATCAATGGTCAAGGGTCCGGGTCTAACTTTGTCACACTCAAAGAAAAAAAAGGTTACTGTAACTATTTAAAATAATGAATCTTAAAACTGACCATATTTTTATGGTTATAAATACCATGTTAATAAAAATATGATTGAATATGAACATAATAATTTATATATGGGCATATATGGCATATATATGGTACAAATATGACAACATATATGACGCATATGGCTCATATATAGATTAGCTGACATATACGGTACATATATAAGTTCATTTTTTCATGTGGGAGGTACTATAACCATACAAATTTTAATATAAATATTGCTATAGTTATCATGACTATTTCTATTTTAACTGTATAAAGATGGTTATTCTAACTATCCATATTTCTCTCAGTGTAAAAGTGTCGTATTAAAAAAAATATTGACTTTGAAATATTTCGTAATAAAAAAATGCGTGTTTGTATATATGATCTTGTTACGAAATATGTACAAAAATTAGACTCATATTATAAAAAAATTAAAATATTTAATATTGTTTTCAAAATATTTAATTATAAAAAAAGAAAGATCGTAATTAAAAACGTTGAAAAATAGGAATGTCGAAAAATTAATAATTTAAAGTCATTTTTAAAAGCAAAAAATAAAAAATGGGCTCAAAGTATAATTAATGTTACAGTCGGATTCATAATTTAAAAAAGATGAAAAAGGTAACTACAATGGTAAACAATTTCGCGTAATATCTAAATTATGAAATATATAAAAAGAAAATGGTTTAAAATAAAGAGGACAGCATTTAAAAGCGTATTATATACGTTTTTAGTTTGTGTGTTAGTAAAATTCCGGTAATAATATTGTAAAACGGATACGGTATTAATGCTGAAAACGCATAAATGTAAATTATTTTCATCGTATATAATAACAACTTACATCCTGTTAATTTGAATATTTCCATAATTTTTCATTTTTTTGCGATACATTACACAACAAAAAAACACAAAACAATTTATAAAGGAGTAACTATAACTGCGAATACCAAATTCAATAGTATGAAATGAAATATTATGTATTTTAAAATAATACAATAGATATATCCTTACCATTATTAATATTTGAGAAAATGCAATTTGGACAATTTTTTTTCATTGTAAAATATTATACAAAATACAGTTACGCGTGGTAATTGTCATTATTTGTTGAACAAACATCAAAAAATAATTAAAAATAAAATTGCTATTTATGTATTTTGTCTTCTTTTAAAAAAAATATATGTACTGATTTTTAGATAAAACTTTGAAATTTAACTTTTCGTGCAATAATCTATAATTCAAAATTGTTGCGGTTTACGTTTAATCTATAAGTTGATAAATCCAAGCAAACAAGTCACTATTTACAAATTTATCAAACTTTTAAATTACTCCAATAGATTTATTTATACTCGTTTTCGAGACTTTTTGAAAAACACGAACGTTCTTTGACTAACGTCGTCAATAATGCACAGAATGCAGTTTACATTCAATAGTGATCAATTTAATATATTTATTTAATAATACCTAGAAATAATAATAACTATAATATCCTATAATTCAATATATGTGCAATATCCTTATTTGTAACTGTTTATTTATACACAAATATATATACCAATTCAACAATTTTTTATCAAAGATCCCAATAAAGGTACACAGTGAAAAATAATATGTAATTTTACTATATTTTTGCATTTATTGAACTAAAATTGAAAACAAAATAATAATTTTTCTAAACATATGGTTAAATTCGGTATATCTTTTAATACTGCGTGTGTCTAGCATTTATATCTTTAAGAAGATATAACAACTGTTACCATTGTGACAAATCAAATTTTAAATTATTACTAATATTCAAAAAAAAATAAAAAAAAATAGTGAAAATTATAAATTACTTTTCTTCGTATAAAAATAAAACCAACAAACCAACAAGATGTGTAGAATGATAAATGTGAATAATTATATTAAAATTTTCGTGTTTCTGCCAAAACGTCATCGATGATAACACTAAAGAAACACTTGTTTTTCAATACGAATTCCATTCTACTATTTCATCATTCTCGTCAAAAAACGCTTTTGCAAAGCGATCCGAGCAATCATTTGTGTACTTTGATTTGCAAACCATTATTTACCTTATTAATAAAATTCTCTCTTTTTAAAAATTGAAGGAGATACGTAATAGAGTACATAAAGAACAATTTCTCATTTTCTCAATAGTTGCGGTCTTCGGTAAAGAACACATTGTTAATGAAGGACTGCGCCACCCGGCATCTTTAACGAACCTTTCGAGGAACGGCGGAGTGATTAATACCATGGTTTGGGCAATAAGCACTAGATGGCGTTTTGCTTTAATTGCTCATGGTTAATTGTCGGGTTGCGTAATTTTTCGTGACGACTCGCGGTATACGATGAGCGTGACTATTGGTATCGTTGGCGGCCTCTCCGGTGCGGCGGCGCGCCAGGGCCGGGGCATCCATAAAGAACGATCGGCCAGAGATAGATACGATACGATCGCGCACCGTAACGAACTTCGATCATGCTTGAGCGCTCCGTCGCTCCCTTTGTTTCAAAGCGCCCGGCCGCTTCGAATTATTTGCGCCAAGATCGACGGCGGATGACTATTGCGAAATCGTTCCACTTATGGTCGATATTTAAAAAGCCCGCGAGACCGAACCTTTGTTCGTTGCACGTCGTAAATATCACTTTTGCATCAAACGATGTCGGGCTCGCGGGAGCGCGCTGGCCGGCGTATAAGTGTCCAATTTCCACGTTGCTATGCAGCGGCGTTCTTCCCATGCAACTCAGGCGTCTAACATTCTTCAGGAAACTCGAAATGTTGAAGCAAGTCAAATGGGCAAAAGACTCGCTAACGTACAAATGACATAAGAAATACTTCTTTGCGTTTGGGGAAACGTGGGCGGAAAAGATCAAATAATTTAGAAATATCGCGTACAAATGTAATAAATATAAATAATTGATAATTAAATCATTTCAATTATTACAATAAAAATTTTAAATTAATAAGATTTTATGATGTTTATATATAATCATGCTGCTTGTTGCAAAATTAATGTTTATAATATATAATTTTTATAATAAATATAGAAATATTATGCTGTGTATTATAAACATTATTTTATCTGAATATGAATTCTCAAATGATTCTGAATTAGATTTCGATTATACGCCAAAGTAAAAAAGTATGCGCGTAATTTGGTTGAGTAATATTTCTCAGCGTTTTTGTCGTTACTTCATTAGGACAAATTGAATTAGGCAAATTGTATGTAATTCAGGCATCTATTAAATTTCTAAAATGTGACATCAATTAGTTATGTTATTGTTTTTATTCAGCACGTGTTTTCCGGCGCATTGTGTTGTTTTCTTTTTTTTTTATTAAATCGCGCATCAATTTAGGTAACGTCGAATTTTCGCAAACATCTGCGTCTCAATAACACGGATGCGCCGTCGGGATTTTTGCGCCTTCTGTATACTATGCTCGTACGTGCTCGACCAACACATCGCGGAGTTTCGAGATCGAAACAGAAGGAGCAGAAGTTGAAGGATATAAGATGGGTCATCGAAATGTAATACGGCGCGAGCGGCGCCGCCCGACCTTGCCGGGATCTCGAGGCTGTCGCACAGAACCAAGGGAGCGCCGCAAAACCGCGGCAATTAGGTTGAGCTTCGAATTTGAATAGACCCGTGAAGATTAAGCGCTTAACCGCGCTTGCGGCTACGGCTTGCGACCGAAATCGAATTATTTTCGTTGCCCGACGCAGTCTTTCCGGTCGAATAAATCCAAAGCCAAACGGCAAGGCACCGATAAATCCGAATCGATCGAACGCGCATAATTTAAACGCACGATTTAATACGGCATAATAACTTTCCGTCGTGCGCGCATACATCATAAGACAATTCGGCCACTGTCACCAGGCTAATCGAATCGACTAATCTGCTAGCCACGAGGTCGACCGCGTCCCCGTTTCTCGTGCGTGGATGTCAAGCAATTCGATTTTGCTCGAGCGGGCGAGAAATCGGACCGGATTGACGGCCTCGGCAGACGACTTCTCGCCGATTTGTTTACGTCGGCCGGCGCGCCCCAATTACGACAGCGATGATTAGCGATATCGGACGCACGATTACCCCTCCCCGCCGATCGTTGCAACCGGTCGGGCCGGCGGCGCACAGGTCGATACGCCGACATCCTTGCTTTTGTTCGCGAAGCCGTTCGGTGCTCGGATTTAATTGTACGCGTGTCGCAACGCGCGTGTTGGCGCTTCCGCGCGAGTCGTAGGCGGCGTCCCACCGGCTCGAACGAGCCTTTTTGCTCGGTTTCCATCTCGCCCGACCATCCGTGCTTCCTCCGCCCGACGCGCTCCCGCTCTGCGGCTGTTGGCATCGGAAGCCGCGCGTAACCGTACTCGCTCGCCAGAGTAATGTGTGAGAAAGCCGAATCAAGTGTAACGTATTTGCGCGCGAAGCTCCGGCTCGCTCGCCAACGCCTTGCTCGAGTCAATTATGCGATTAACAATTCCGACCGTCGAAGAACGCGCGGAACAAACTTTCTTCTGTTGCGCCAGCACCGACTGCACGCTCGGCAGCGAACAACGGTATCCATTTAAACGTCCGAGCACGAAGCATACCGAGCTTCAATAAACCAAGGAACGAACCGAGCCTCGCCACGAGGGATTGACCTTGCCGAAGTCATCGGCTTATCGCCGACTCGCAATTGGCTTTCGCCGTCCTCCAATTAAACGCTGCACTCCCCGCCGCTTGACGGCTAATTCGTTGATTAATTTGTTACTTAGTTCACGGCATACTGCGATTCGTCAAACCCGCTCAAAATGTTGGAAGTTGGACGCGCTGCGTAAGAAGTGCACGCTGTTTAAGTTAAATTAAATTTCGCAGTGCAAGAGCAGAAACTGCGTCAAGTTTTGCAAATTGTGCATATTATTATATACGTAGTACATGATATATTTACTTTGTAAAATGCCTTTGTAATGTGTTATGTGAATAATTTCTGCGGAATATCTTTACTTAGGCAACTAAGTTGGCTGTCTATAATGTTGAATAAATAAATTAACGATAATTTCGTTGCGTTTGGATGAATTTGTTTTCAAATGTGTTTTCGCCAAATGCAATTATGCACAAAAATTAAATCTCGGTTTATTTATTTATTATTATACGTGTAGCGGGGCAAGAAAAGCAGATTGGAAAACCAGCATTGCTGATTGTTTATTTTACAATTCGAATTGTTACGTAACAAACAATTATAAATCATCCTTTGTTTCAAATTACCAATTACGGTAACCCTTAATTTTAGTCCGCGTACTTTAATTGGTTAATCATTTCTCAATTTTCCATTTGTAGGCTTTGCAATTTATGACTGTTATTTTAACAATTTGATTCTTTCGCTTTGCTTTGAGAATGGATAATATGAGTTGTTGATATACAAATATATATAATTTCAAACGCTGATTAGCTGAATTAGTTTAAGAGTCTCTCTTTGACGAATATCATTTTTCAAACAAAATTGTTTAGCGGTTATAAACATCTTGGTTATCAATAACGTTAAAGTTACTTATCCGATTTAAATAAACATTTAGTTCACCCAGATAAAATTTCTTTTCGTAGACTCATTAAATGCAGAAAGCTTGAAAAGAGTTTGTAATGTAATATGGTTTGAGCGTAATATTCAAGGAACTATGTGTTTATAAAAAAGAAAGAATTCGTGTAACTATATCTGTAACATTGCTGATTACAACTTAGAAGTACCTCGTCGACAAAATATAAGTAAAATTGTCAGAACCTATTTCTTGTATAATATTATTCAATTAAAACTTCATTTTTCGATACTCTCAAATATTGCTTTATTCATATCCATGAATATTTTAAGTCAATGAATCGTTTGAGAGAGACTTGAAACGAAATATTGCTGCGAAATATCAACATGCACTTTTTATGAAGTTATGTTGAAAATAATACGCCAAAAGTATTTATTTGTTAAATGTATTGCTTTATTATATATTGTATTTTTCTTTTTTTGAATCAGCGATAAAAAAAGATATAAAAACGAACGAACTGTAAATATAGTCGAATTAAGACAAGGAGAAATTGTACTACAATTTATATATTTCTTTTTAAATAAATTACGTTTATAAAGTTTAAAAGGCTAAGACTTTACGAAGAGCGAAGTTTTATAAAAAAGAGGATTTAGTAATAATATTAATTAATAAAATTCGAAAGCAAATTAATGAAAATTTAGCAACTTCCAATAACAAAAAGTTCTTGAATTATAGTTTTCTTGGAGATAATAATCTGATTTTCTTAAAACAGCGGGATTTTGAATAGCGTTTATAAAATATAATAAAATTAAATAATTTGTTTATGTTTAAAATAAGATTATGTTTTATTATATACGAATTTTCTGTGAAATATTTGTAAGTCGTAATACTGTATTTTATTCATCATTTTATTTTGTTACAAATTTCCCATACGATTCAATAAAAAGTTTCTAATTTAGTTTACGTTTGACATATTATAGCAACTTTATGATACAATTTAGTGCAGAACGTCGAAATTTGTTAAAATCAATTGAAATAACACCGACTGTAGATTACCTGAAAATTCTTCCCCTTTTGCAATATAAACTTGATTAAATTTTTGAAAATTAAATTACTATTGTATTGTTTTATTAAAAAACAAATTAGATATGTTAAAAATAAAAATAAAATACCGAAACAATAGATATCAAACCAGCGACAATTTTATTCGCAAAAATCATATTATAAAGCGAATTAAATGTCCAATTTCCGTCGTCTTTCCATCATAATTAATACTGTAATTTTAACATAAATGAAATAACTTTCAAATAAGGCACACTTTAAATCTAATTTCGAGGACAACTTGGAATAAATCATTTTAACCTCACGGCGAATTATCTCACTACCGTTTTTTAATTTACATTGAAATCTTTCTTGCACTTAGTTGCTGAAATATGTTTTTTGTATTCCAAAGTACAAAATATGGCCGCACTTCACAATGTTTTACAACTTCCAACTTTATAGTACAATTTGCACAACGTGCCTTCCTTAGCGCAAGTGCAAATCAAGTTCTCATAGCACGATACAAATTAGACCAAACATTTTAATGGAAAATAAAGGTTCTCAATAACGCTCCGATTTAACTCCCTAAGGTATATGACTTAGCGCGTGAGCGACGGGTAATTTTGGTTATTTGAGGTGATACTTCTCCTTGAAACCTTAATCTCTATCTTTTTTTAATTCCAAAGCTACATGATCAATCAATATCAATCACAAGCTATGGAAACGTCATTTAATATGATACTTAACTTCGGAATACGTTGTCAACGTATCATGCGTACAAAAATAAAAAAAATAAGTAGTGATCCAATCATCACGAACTGGCTGACAGGCTGAATGATAGTTTGACAACATTTGGGTATGCCTTCGACGAATTCTTGAGTGTAATTCACATAAAGAACTTGAAATTATCCTTAATTGGTACGAAAAGTGCTCTCAATTGAGTACTCTTGTTTGCAAATTTCAATTTCGTTATAGCTCATGCATTTCAAGTTGGATTTGCATCCAGGAATCAAGAAGAGACCAGTCTAATATTTTAATTCTCTATCCCTTGAAGTAAAGGCCGAAGTGTTTGTTCGCTCTAAATCTCGATTTGGCAAACCATCCACAATTTTGGTTTCTTTATAACGCTTCACCCATTTTCTTACAAACTTTGCTGACATGCACATACTTTGCGGTCGCAGCGAAAATCATTTTTGAATCTTTTTGATGCTACAAAGAAAAAGTTCCTTTGGGTAACTTAGAAGTTATTTAAAATTTTGTTAGTGTATAAATAATTCCAGGGATAGCATCGTAATTAGTAAGCAGTGTTAAAGTTTGTAAAAGACACTCTCGCACAAAACAAAATAGGAAATTTGAAAATGAGATGCAAAAAGAAACAAAATCGAGGTGAGGCAGTATCATTGAACATTTTCTAATTTTATTGTCAAACTTATTCTGCGTTAATTTCACTAGTTTCATCTTGTATGAAAAGAAAAATTTAATTGTTCTCACAACAATGTTTTTTTATTTAATAATAATTTTAATATTTATATATTTAATATTTAATATAAATCTTAATAACGTGCACAATTCTTTTTTTTTGGTGTATCATTTATTGCATTTTTCTTAAAATTCTGCATTAATTGCAATAGCAATGAAAGATTTATTAATTTGTGACTATTTACATTATTAAAAGCATGTTTAATGCGCAATTTCAATTTTATTTAAAATAAGTAAACATAATTAAAATTATATGCATTATTCATAATTATTATTTATAAAAACATTATATCTCAATATAATGATAATTCTAATTATTATTATTATTCAAGTTAATTTATTTTCATTTGTGTACTTTTAAAATAAGAGCATTTCTTATGCATAACATTGATGCTGTTTTCAATTCATGATTTTTATTTATAAAAAATTCCGTTATATAATTTAATTTTTAATAATTTTACTTATTTTTAAATTAATATTTATTTATATGTTGTCTACGTATATTTATATCGCTCTATTCAATGAACTGTATTACCAGGCTATCAATTTCAGATGATTATTCAATTTAGTTCAACCCCTCTAAATTATGTAATCACTTTGAGAAAGAAAATTAATAAAAACTACACTAACTTTGTTAGAACGATGTAAATTGACTTTCAAAAATCAAAAAATTTTAACTTGTAAAAGGTGATAATGTGTTTAAATTATAAAAAATGAAGTAAAATTATTTTGTTATAGAACATATAATACTTTTTAAATTCTGGAGAATATTTTCACACTGTTCTATATATATATAATAAAGTTATTATATGTATAACAAACTTAGTGTAATCTTTACTTGTCTTTCGTTGTAGAACACAAAATCAGTACACACATTATAGTTACGGATACACCATTTTCCTCAAAGAATCTTAGCAGAATATTTTTTGGAAAATATGTAGATATTTTTGATTAGTAGACCTTTTCAAAAATCTATTGTGAAAACAATAAAAAAGATTAACACCATACATGTTTAGCCAAACTTGAATGGGGATCAAATTGGAGTTTCATTGAAAATATTAATGAAGCATATATATATCACATATGGTTCACACACAGACCATATGTGCATATATGTTAACACAAAGAAACCAAACCTGTCAACATAAACAATACACATTTCAATTCAATTAAAGTTTCAATGAAGGTTTGAGCCATGTTTTTAAATTGTTAATAATATTATATAGGTAAAGCTATTTATTCACTTAACTATATAACTAATATGAAACCTATTAAAATTGTCATAAGATTTGCAATCTGCAAGAAAATCCAAGTATTTGAGCGGCGTCGTATCTGAATTGTAAAATTTAAATTGGAAAATTTAAAAAATTGGTCAATTTCCGTGTCGTTGTTTTTGTTTCCTATATCTCAGGAACCCATTAACTATATAAACTACTTTTCCTGACTTTTTTCACAAATTGAAGTAATAAAAAGATACACCCGAAACTTTCATTGAAACTTTCAACAACCCTATTGACAAGTTGCAATTTGGTATCCGAACAACGTGCATTAACTTCCCAAGAACTGTATATTTTTCATTAACAAATTAAAGACAAAACTATAAGTTAACAAACAATGAAGGGGAGTCTGTTTCTGAAACTAAATAAACAGATTACAATAAGCGCCTATTAAATTCATAGGGTTGATTAAAAACATTCGTCGAGAGAAACAAAATAAGTAGCGTTTCGCATCAAAAGCTACACTTAAGCTAATTTGAATGGACCAGAAGGATTAGTTATTATGACAAGTTTATTATGATCGCGTTCGAATTTCGACCGGTTATCGTGAGCCCTTATTGAAGTCAATAATCGAATTAACATTTCTAGCCTCTGAAGAGGTGAGAACGGGCTTCATTGAATAACGGGTGGACAATTTGCGAGTGTGCACGAACAAAACCATCCCCTATGTCGAACTTTTTTTTGCAGCTAGACAAAGTTCTCTCGGTCTGACGAAACAACGGCGGTGTCGAATAACAGGCGTCGGTCCGGAACGAGCCGAAGGTCGAGCGTGCATAAGTAGTGCGCGGTGGCGCACAAAAACGCGCACAATAATAGGCCGCTCGGGTTGAATCTTCGTTGGAGCAGCCGCGGGCCAAAAAGACGCGGGCTAATAATCACAGCGGGGCACGACGCGCGCCCCGGTCGCTTGTTCGCTTCTGAAACCGGCGCGCATCGGGATGGATTCGCCGAAACAATGACACCTATTATGGCGTCGGCGCGCTAATGGGACCGAACTCGATATTCGGCCTCGCAATTAGGCCCCGCTGGAGCGAAACGCGCGAACAAAGGCGCGTTGGCTCGGATGAACGCGCGCGGGATTCGCAAAGCATCTCGGCGAATAACAGTCTATCTTGAAATGGCTTTGAAATAAAGTGTCGTTTAAAAAAGCAGTGCAAAAGGACTGAAATAATCCGCCGAAGTACCTTCGTTTTCGCAAATTTTCCCAAATCTGCGCATTTCGGGGTATTAGCCAAAAGGGGACACTTCGGCGTATTATCAGTAAACCGGTCTAACCCGAAAGGTCGGTGAAAAGGAATCACGTCGCTGGTCTTATATGAACTTAGCTGCAATGAAATTATGGGTTATAGAACAGTTTTCAACACTTTTTCACAGAACCTCTTTTTTGTTCGTTAACTCTGAGAGAGAAATATATATAGCAATGTTTAATGGCAAGTTTTTCAATACTTTTTCGTAGAAATTTTCATTCGTAATTTCAAATTTATCATTTTTAATTTTGAAGTAGACCATTTGTTAACGTTTTAAGATAAATCTTACAATTTGAATGCCATTTTAAGATAATTGTAGAGAAATTATGGATTTGAACTTAGCTGCGATGGAATTATTGATTACAGAACGTTTTCCAATATTTGTCGCAGAAATTGATTTTGGTTGGTAATGCGAGATATACCATTTTTAATAGTTCTATCAAATATACCATTTGTCAACGCTTTAAGACGAATCTTAAAATGTTAATGCTACTTTGAAATAGCTCCAATTAGTACATAAATTAAAATTACCCAATTCTAATGAAATTATGAATTTGAACGTATATCTGTGCGGTGGAATTATTGATTATTATTATTATAGAACGGTTTTTATTATTTGTTATAAGGAAGTATTTGTGTGTTCTTATAATCTTAACTTCATCATTTGTAATGATTTTATAACAATAAAATCAATTTGTGAAAGATTTGAGATAAATTTCAAATTATTTATGTTATTTTTAGGTAAACCCACTTTCATCAGAAATTTGATATTAAGTGAAATAGGGTGACAATTGGGGTTACGATAATTGATTTTTTACATTGCCAACATGTTTCAAAAAATCAATTTACTATAAACGAAGATTACGAGCTTATTAGTAGATCGAGTACATTCTACGTCTTTAAACGATTTTCACTTTTAAGAGTGATTTAGTGGTACTATTTTTATCCTGCATTACCTTAGATCGCTTTTCAAGCGTTTTTTTAAAATAAATGCTTTTTGCCATTGATTTATTAACGAATTTCATTCAAATTTTATTGTTTCATAAAGCCTTTTATAAACTCCGTCCAGCAATGGAGCCTTCTCCAAGCGGGTTTTGCCATAGTCCGAATTTCAACACTGTGTTGAAGTACACCTAAATTTTTTCAAATAAGCAATCCATTCTTATTTCACATTTCAAATAAAGAATTTTACAAATCAAGAAGATTAATTTCAAATAAAGAATTCTTCAACAATTTTTTAGATTTAACCATTCTTCTGCACTACTTTAAAATAGTCAACATAATTACTTTATAATCTGAAATATAACTTTTTTCGGGTAGATTACCTTTTATATTTTAAAATAAACCATTTTCCACAATTCATCGATATTTCGTAGGGGAATTTGAAACACGTCATTCCAGCTCTTGTTTTGAAAAAAATGCTTTTTCCGATTTGTAGAAGCGTGTTCATTTTCAAAGTTATTTAAATAGACATACCCACGTAGAAATTTACGATTGGCACAAGCGTGGCCCACCGTTGTCAACCGTTGGTCAACCGTGGCCGCCAACCGTCGGCAGACCGTCGGTATGAAACGCCGTTTTCCTCTGGCCCGATGGTATGACCAAGCGTGGCCCGACGGTGGGCAACAAATCTTAAGGAACTAATTTTTATACAATTAAAAAATT
>JABFPK010000842.1:0-13523 GCA_022817445.1 Habroteleia sp. ZL-2020
GGGGGGGGGGGGGGGGGGGGGGGGGGGGGGGGGGGGGGGGGGGGGGGGGGGGGGGGGGGGGGGGGGGGGGGGGGGGGGGGGGAGGGGGGGGGGGGGGGGGGGGGGGGGGGGGGGGGGGGGGGGGGGGTGTATAAGAGACAGATTCTCCTATTATTATATTTTAATTTGACATCAATTATGAGAAATGGATATCGCGTCGTTGGGGAATACCTCTGTGTGACTTCTCCACAGTTGCTTCAAATAAAGGTTCTGCGGACGAGCGACGCCACGTAGACGAGAGTGTCACGAATCTTGGGTCGATGTAAACAAAGTCAATTGATCAACGGATTTGCAATATTGGCTAATCCAGAATTTACGAATCATAAATATATATACAAATATATTAAAACAAACAATAACGGTTGTATATCAAAATGTCGATCATCGTGATCGCGGCACTCTCTGCGTCGTAATAACACGGGCAGAATCGGTCCTCGCATCTGCCTGTACATATCGTCTGTCGCTAATAAGCGCTCTGTTATTTAAGCCACCGCATAGGGGAGAGAACGTTAAACATGATACTTAATTATACAATAAATATAATATAAAGATACTCAATAAGCACTGATTGCCCTTAAGCGAAGGTCTGATTCGATAACTTGTATTGAGACTAGCTCAAACAAATTAATAAGATATCTAAGCTTCATCGAAGCACTGAACACATCAATGTCCGGATTTTTGGCTTCCATGAAATATGTGAAAACTATTGCGATAACGAAGATATCTATGAGGATGAAAAATCGTCTTCCGATGAAAGTCCGGAAACATGGCGTAATTGGATCAGTGCTTCGATGTAGCTTACACGTGAACGATGTGAGATATTGCGAGCAATAAGTGGTTATATAATAACGAACTGTATTTAATGATAAATGCGCTTTAGTGAAATTAAGGGTAATAATACATTTAACTTATGGGATGCACATATTGTCCCGGGATGACGAGTGTGAGAAAAAGTAAAGAGAATGAGAGGGCATGGAAAAGACTTTAAAAACCGAATGTGAAAACGGACGAATGGTGGACAATTTAGGACATTTGGGAGCAGTGGCTTCTGGTATTGATAACAAAATAACCGTTATTGGTTAATATATTCAAAAGCCTTTTGTCACGCTAACTTCGCTAGCGTTGATAAACTTGGCTTTCCTGACCATCCTTTGCCTGCCCTCTCTTTCTCTCTATATATTTTTTAATCTTTCTCACTCTTTCTTCTCAAACTTACTCCCATACATGATCCTTCTTAACCTTCTTCCGCTCATGTTCTTCATTCTTCCTTTTTGTTTCAATTATCGTGCGAGGAAAAAGCAGTTACTCATTAACTAGGCTTTGCATTGGAGACTTCGCAAGCAACTACATTAATAAAGTAGTTGAAAATGTGTCTAAAATCTCGGAATTCTTCTCTTAAGACGATAGGATTCAATTACCCTGGTAGTCTTCGACCGAGTTAGACACGCCAACTGATCTCTCTCGAATCGACGATGTCTCCTCAGAAAGTCAATGTGATAGGTCTTGTTCATTCCGGGTCTTAGAGTTAGTTATGCAACCGAAGTACAAGAAGTTTCTTCTTACTTCTGCCTCGTGATCACATGCGACCAACACAGCCCACGGTATGTCTTATCGGTCGCGTAAATACTTTCGTTTTCCTCTTCTATTTATTTCTTTATACTATATTGCAATGCCTCTTCATAATAATTATGTTTAATTAATTATATTATTATTATTATTAATTATCAATAACTATTATTATATTAATATTATTACTATCACTATTATTATTAATTATTATTATTTTGCGAATGTTGATAGCAATGTGTAGTTAGCCATCTAACTATTCTATAGACTAGTGCGAATAGGTAAAGCATGCTGATTTAGATCATCGTTATTTATTTACTGTTTTTATTACGAAACTATATTGATAAACGCTATAGATCCTCCTTGTTAGACGTCTCTCTTTTTCCAATGTCTACCTTATATATTTCTTCCTTCTACACCTTATTCTATCTACTCTCTTAAATTATTCTTCCGTGATAAATTTTGTAATTATTTTTATATTATGTACAAAACAAAAGAATTGTATTTAATCTGGTGAAGTCAATTTTGTGATACAAAGAAGCGACGATTCAAGAGAGAGAAAGCGCGCAAACTAAACCCAACTACTCTAAAATCTGAATCATAGACAATGTATTTTTACCTCATTTGCTGTTCTCTCTCTCTCTCTCTCTCTTTTCTTTTCTTTTACTTTCCCCTCAAACTTTCATATCAGCTCTATTTTTGTTCTTCTTTTTATTTGTTTAATTTATTTATAATGATCCCACCGCGATGAAGCTTTGCTACGTCCCAGTCATTATTGTACGCGACTTAATTTCGATATTATTTCTCTTGATCAATACTTTTTGATGTCTCTACCACAATGGTATATAGAGAGACGTACAAAAGAAAAGAGTAATTAAAGCCGTATGACCGATCAACACTTAAAATGATATTAAAATCAAACAATTTGCCGATACCAATGTTTTATATGCATTGTAAAGTATTACGGACAATAATCATGTCACTTATATGAAAGGGGGAGGAATAAATAAAATAGAAAAATAGTAGAATAGTGGAAGATAGTGCAAACTCAAATAAATTCTCGTGAAATTAGTTGATCGATCTTACAGTGCTTAGCAATAACGTAGCAAGCATATTGATTGCCTTTATGCTTCCAGAGCCTAGAAATATTCGTAGATCTAAACGCGAATGACCTTTAACAACCTGTATTGTATAACCGATGATCGGAGGACTCACGTATCGAGAAAATAGCAGAGCTCATGCAGATCTGAAGTCGAACAAATGAAACTCTGATAAAAAAAGTATTGTTATTCACTAATACTTGTAGTACTTACCTTTTACTATTTACTCATTACTACTTACCACTACTATCGCTGCTGCTGCTACTGCTGCTGCCATTATTGTTATGATTATTATTACCATTGTCATCTTGTCGCCATTATTATTGTGCGTAGTTTCTTATGATTGTCATTGCTGTCACTATTATTAGTATTATTATAATCAGAGAGCCTGGAATCACAAGACTATACTGCGTCGATAACGTCAAACCGAAATTAAATACTAAGATCAAATTGAAATTTAAAAGAACGGCGAAAAATTGTGGAAATCGGTTTGACGGGACCGTTCGCAAAACATGACAACAGACTGAGACCGATTCGTCGATTCGTCCGCGCATGCGCGTATACCTACGCACCAATAGCAATAAGAATAGCCAGATATCTGTCATGACGTCACGTAGGAACGCGCATGCGCGTGTCACCATTTGTATGTACGAACACAAAACTCACTTCATCCCTGACTCACCTACTCACAAATACCAAAAGTCGTTTACTTACTAACTCCGTTACGTGAAACGTAAATAGTTTAGACAATGCATAGAAAAATTGCCAATAAAGTAGTTGTTCAAAACTGGTAGCTAACATCTTTGTGTATTTTCCCTGTATTTGACAATAATATTATCGTTTTTGTTTTATACAATTTGTCTCTTACCAATCCTATACCTGTATCTTGGACCAGTATTTTTTTTACACTTCTAACTTTTTGTAGCGAAGTAATGTGTTGGTACTGTGTTTGCGGCAAAAATTTTATAGATATATAAATATATATATGTACAAATGAATGAACAATATATATTACAAAAAAGTTAGTTATTGTCTATTTTAACCACGAATTTAGACTTTTCATTTAAGTAGCGTCAGGTCAGGACATATCCTTTAGACAGGCCTGAAGTTGACAAAAACTTATTTTTTAAATCCAATTACCTTATTATGTGATTGGATTTTTAAGCAATATATTGCTCATCCATATGTATATTTAAATATATTTATATATATTCGTATATTATACACAGACGAATGAGTAGGATCAAATGTGTTGGTTTATTGGATCAACCGTCATGCGATATTTAAACGCGATTGTCATAATCTTGACTGCTAAAGTAACGATTAGTTTATGTTCATGAACATTATATTACTGACATTTAATATTATCCAGCTGTTAAACAGCGATTCAAATTATTATGTTTTCTAACTAAACATTTAAATAAGAATAGTATTCCAAATTAATAATAAAAAATTTGGCAGTTATGATGATGACTAATGAAAAACTTCCATCGACTTTTGCTTTTTTGAAAATCGGATGGTTTGTAAAGAAAAGCAACCAGCAGAATTGTGTAGCGCATGCATTAGTTAGTTTTGCCATTCCGCATCCTACATATCCTCGGCACTCTAATGTAAACAGTTTTATTTAAAAAAATCAGATTTCTCCAATTTCTTAAATCCTTTAAACTCTTTTCAGTTTCCGAAGACGACGTTTACAATTGATCTGAATTCAAATATAATATTAATTTTGATTCAGAGTTATGTTTATACGTGATCTTTGGAATATCCGTAATAACGGATCTGTTTGTAAATACTTCACCTAACAGATCATGAAAATTAATTCGTACGAACAGCGATGTGGTTCTTTCTAATCCAGTGCACAATTCAATAAATTAAACCATGTTTAAGGCTCTTCGTTACGCAGATCATGTGTCCTATTCGCATGAATTTGAGTTGCTTGGGTTTGTTCTGACATATCTTAGCAAGATCAATTTTAACACGAGAATTTAAGGATCTTGAATCAAATGGTAATTTTAAATAATGGTAATTTTGTACTTACATATATAACACTAAGTGTTTTCTATTGAACTATTAGCTATAACAACTTTATTGATTAATATCCCTACTATTTCTGGAAAATGTATAACTACATCTATAAAGCATGATTAAAATTTTACATAATGACTAAAAAACTGTGATTGACGAAAAACTTAAATATCTAGTATGTAATCCACTGCATTTTTACAACCTTATAAAAAAGGAGGTAAAACAAGCATGTTTTTCTCGTTTGGAAATGATCTCAAGGTGTTTCAGAAGGAAAACGAAATAGACAAGCAAAATTGAGACAAAACTTTTTTCGTCGCAAAGAAAAACGATTATATATAGTATAAATTATTCATCACGAAATGCGATATGAAATGTAATAATCTAGTCAGCCAATGAAAGATATAAACTGTAAATTAGTTTTAAATAAATTATTCTACGAAATATCTATCGATTGTTCGTTGCTATGGATCTTTGTAGCGAAGAGCTTTAAGCTTTAACTTGAAATGTGTAGACTTAATGATCGTCCTTCGGTTCGTATATCGATCGACCGGACGGTATACCCCAGTGCCTTATGACCTGATCACATAATCCTGATTTAACGCTACATATATATATATATATCCTCCCCGTTACACGAATCCTGAACATCAGCATCTACAGTTCTGACCAGCTCATGAAATAAGGTAAGATATTATGCATATGTATACTAACCTATATCTATATATACTTTGGATTCATAGGTAATTTAATTTATATTAATTTCGGTACGTGTGTTTCTGAGTGTGTAGTTATAATACCCGTGCTAATACCAATGCTGGGAAAACAAATTCCTTTAATAGTTTCAAATTAATATTAATCTTACATTTATTATAAAATAACAAATCCCCAACACTTTTATCATAAAACAAAAACTTTCTAGTCATTATAAATAAAAATATTTATAAGGTTCAATTAGTAAACATACAGTCTTTCTAGTCAATCAAAACGATGGATCGCCAATATTAATTAAGTACATCTTTTTTATCCCCTAGTGTCTACTCTTCGTTCAAGTACAAAATTCGTATTGTTTACATTTTTGCAAAAGCATTACCAAAAAACATATCATTGGCAAAAAATGTTCATGGGTTTAGACAGATTAGTTAGTTATCCATATAGAAATTTTCGAACTATGAATATATCAATCTCAGGGAACATTGATATTAATAATGCAGAAATGGAGCGGACAAATGGAAATTAAAGAATGTTTTTCATTATTGGCGATCCTAAGAGAAAAATAATATACTGTTGAGTAATCCCAGTCACGACCATGATTCCAAAATAGTCAGCGAGCTTGCTTCACTGAATAACGTCAAGAAGAAGAGTCCTGCAATTGGGCCTAGAACGAAGATACCAACGGTGACGGTGTTCGCAATTGTATTGTTATTAGAGGAGTATATATAGTGATGATGAATAGTGGTTATTAGAATGAACATGCATTTTAATTAGACTTGTCTTTCTTAGATGAATTTATTTTTCTGTCAACTGCATCCTGCGTTCATATGTGATAGAGTAAATCGAATGGCACTTACTAGTTAATTAGAGTACATTGCACTTTATTGACGTAAACTTTTTTATCGATTTTAGTAGACTGGCATATTCAGTAGTTTTCTGCCATTTTGTCCAGTCGCGAGAAATTCATTTTTTGGATTTCAAGTTCCCAATAAGCCCCTTCAGGCGTTGAAATGGACATCGTAATTTCAGAATGCATGTTTATTCAAATAGTCAAGCATACGTGATTTGCGCGTACATAAGCTCGTTGCAATGCGACGATATCAATCCAACAGAGAAATTAAATTTTCGGGAAGAAGTTGGAAGCAAAGAGCTTCACGAGACTACATTCGTCGACAACGAAAGCGAGTTATACTATTAGCCACGGCACCTGCGACCTGAGTTTTTTTTTTTTTGCGAAAACCCGAGGGGAAAGAGAATAAAAGAGACGTGATTATCTCAACTGTAAAACTGACAAAAAAATTTTAATACCGTTCGTCGTCGACACGACGTTCGTATCGTTCTTCCAGGTAGATGCGACTGTAATCATAACTTAAAAATTTGAGTGTATGCTTGTACGTATTGTGTATGACCGATCGAACATAAAGAATGCGTGTTGTACCTGACTGCTGAGCTGTCAGTGATGCGATGAATCTAGTCTGTTCGACTGTCAAATATGCTCTACCCATTATAATAATGTTTTTCATGTGTTTGAAGAGAAAGGGAACAAAAGTAATCTCGTGTTTTTAACAACGTAGATTATCCTTGTAAATATCGGCATCGGATCGAGCGTGTAATTCATCACGAGTCAATTCATGGGCGCGTTGCCAAGTTCTAATCTTTCGTCTCATAGATCAATGCAAAACCACACCACTTATACCAATAGCAAACAGAGTAATCAGTGTCTGTCGTAGATTTACAATTAACGGAATTTATTTGTTTACGAAGTATCACATTTAAAAAAATTCCTTGTTTTTCAACATCTTGAAGTGGTTATTAATATTTTTTTACAATTAAATTTAAAATTAATGTAATATTTGTTTTATACGGTATATTTTGTAAGATGAATATTATATATTGCATTGAAACTATTCAAAGCCGAAATGACAATGTGTATGAGATAAATATAGTAAGCAATTACAATAAAAATTTTAATTTCATTATTTAGTGATGTTCAATTATTATTTATATATAAAAGTTGTCTTGATTAAATTTAATATTTGAATAATGTGATATTAATGTGTATTTGTCAAAATAAGTTAAAAATTTACGCTTATTATTTAAATACAAGAATAAAATATAAAAAAATCTACTTTTATAATAATAAATAATGTTTTCTCTCTTCTCTTATAAAACATTATTATTCCTTTGTTTATATTATTATAAGTTATAATTTTTATTTCCCGTATAAAATAAATAATTTATATTTAAAGTATATTTTTTATCATCATAATACAAAGAATTTCACCTTGAAAATTCTTATTGATATCAAACGAAATTAAGTCTAAAATTTTAAATTAAAAAATTGTATGGTAATTTCATATGTAATAATATACTCTGTTTTAGTATTCAATTTATATATTTTTTGAAACTTTTTTTAATATAGTATATATTCGTGATATTATTATTAGTTTATTGGTAATCAAACATGTGAAAACTGACACTTCGAATGCCTTATTAAAAAAAAAAGAAATAATATTAAAAGCTCAAAAAAATTTTGGCTCAATCATAGCAAAAATTAGTGTAAAAACAATTATTATTTTCGTAAGTAAAAAATACCGTTTAATTGTAATCATGAATAACGGATCACAATTCAAACACTTTTAAGAATCGGGCTGTGAGTCAACGCGCCCTCGATCTCGCGATACATCGCTATACCGAATTTGTATATATATAAGCAGACACACTTACGTGCATACATATTCGTATATATATTTTTTCAATCTCATTCCAGTGCCGACTGTGTTTCATCGAGGGGGTTCTATTTGTGCGTACCATATTTGCGACGCGTCGTTCATTTTTGTCACCAAAAAATTACTTAAAAATGGTTAGAAGCAAAAGAAAAATGAATTATATTTTACGTGCTGAGTTGACCTCTTAATAAATAAAAGATCTGCTAAATCGACGCGTCGCTTATTACTATGTAAACAAAGAGAGCATGTTTCTCTCCGATGAATTGGTCACCCAGTCTGATTAATGAAAATAATAAAAGCAGGAAAAGAGAATATGATTAAAAATAACAAAAATGAAAACAAATATGAAATAAAATTCGAAATAATGAAAAAACAAATTCTCTTCGTTTTCTTATTTTTCGACTGTTGCGACACCTAAATAATTAATGTTACCTCTGAATACAAGATCGATAAGTGTAGTTCAATTACTTCGTATAATGCTGTCATATAGTTATAATCCTACTAACAAATAATTAAATCTCAAAATCTACTTTGGCGGTTTCACAAGAAATTATTTATAATTGAATACATTTTTATTTTTATATAAACCAATATTATTTAATATTTATTTTTATACAATTATTTATTAAATTTATTTATTTAATTATTTATTCACATGTTCAATTAATTGTGTTGAGACACAAAATATATGTGTGTATATCTTACATCAATCATTCAATGAAGCGGGTAAAATTGTGTCAAATCGGACAAAGTGTTTTTGGGTACGATTTATTCCCCAACAACGCGAAGCCTTTAAATAAAAAAAATACCTTGTACGTATTTAGCGACCATTGAGAATATATCCTTCACCCCCTTTAGATATTAAGCTCGTAGTGTAGAATCACAGTGATATCAGTAATTATGCGTTTAGTAGGAATAGTTAGTTTGGCTAGAGGTAAGGTAATTTATTATAATCGCGAGCGTTTTACTTTAGCAAAAAATATCGATAAAAAAATACTTTTCTAATTATTTATTCATCATTTTGACTAATTTTATTTTAATAGAAAATGTATGAGATAATATAATATAAAAGAAAAATTAGATGATACACTGAAAAAACAAAATGGTTGATGCACACAGAAAAAAAAGAAACCAGATTCAATAGTAAACATAGGACGACCTAGATATCTGGATATTCATCCATAGCTGTGCGTTGTTGAGACTTTATTGTTGCTTTAACAAGAAGATCTGGTTGTGACAAGTAGATCCTGGAAGGATTTCAAGTATATTTTAGGTTTAATTCTCTGGTACTGTAACAAACGTTACTAGTTGGTATGACTATAATCTGGATGCCACAACCAGATTTCTCAACCAGACTTGCCTGGATATAGCGGCAAAGCGCTATTGTTACCTTTATCATACAAAATATTACTCTAAACAGATACCTCTGTTAACTCAACCATATTGCTCACAACTAATTAAATCTGGTTGTGATAACCAATTTTTTTTCCAGTGTAGGTATTTGATAATATGTGATTTAACTTATCCAGTAGTTGCATATCATAAAAATATATAGACGTCTAAAGTATTTTAATACCACATTATACATGCTATATCACAATAAAAAAAATAATGTGTTTCATAGAATAACTAATAATAAGATTTAGAATTAATTTATCAAATTTATTTTTTATAATAATATTATTTGTCAAAAAATTTATTGTACAATATATAAGAAGGAATTTATTTTGTAATTAACAAAAGTTCCCATTTAGAATAATCTTTATAAAATTATTGTCTGGTTTGACGCTGATATTTTCCACTTAAGGAGTGAAAGTGGATTTTGGATCACTGCCAAAATGTATCAGAACGACGTGATTGATTATATTAATTTCAGTCTTATGTATTTTTTTCTCGATATTTTTTTGTTTCTGCAATTTCTTAAAACATGGCATCGTGTGTCAAGTGCCATTTTTGTTGTGCGTTCAGAGCGCGACAATTTTTTTTACTGTATTAAAACAATCATATAAATAACATTTAAGGGGTACATAAATTTAAAAAATATGATAATGAACAAAGCTTTAATTAAGTATGTAAAAATGAAAATGATAATTAATGAATAACGCGTGATCGTAATCAGCAATTTAATTTGCGGTTTAGTAGGGAGAAAAAGTTGTTGCGTGCTTTATGCCCCTTTGGAGATTTCGGCCTTAAGCAAGTAGTTAGTAGCATAACTTATCCGGCATACATCTGATGATTAGTTAATCGCACTTTAATATCACTAATGCGTCGTTATATGAATGTATAGCCTCACAATATCAATCCTCCTCTTAATTTCTTCACGATGTGATTAGTTTTCATTTTCAATATCAAAAGCAAAAACAATCTTGCATTATTTAATTAGACATAGTATTCGATATGAAACTTATGTTTTATCTTATAGCAAATGTATATTAAAGCAATTTTTCAATACAATTAATTAAGATTAAATATTATTAATATCGAAAATGAAATACACCAGTAATGTAGACATTTGATTATTTAAATTACTTTGTATGTGTGTATAACTAATTTGAGAATGTGTAATTTTTTGACATTTTTGAAACGGATTTTCCCCCTTGAAAAGAAGTTATTTTAATTTTATAATGTAAATTTTTCGGATTAAAGTCACAAACCGGAATCAGTTTATAAATCGTGAAATTGTATGTGTGGGTGTATGTTTTAGTGTGTACATAATGTATATTTATATATTATATTCACATGTAAAATGAATTAAGTTACGAAAATTATCGCATTCGCAGAACATTTAGCAACATTTTATTCGCGTTTAACTTAGAAGTTGACAAAGATACTTTTTCCAATCAAATCTAATTTTAATCAATATTTATTAGGGACAATAGAAATAATAGGAAAAATAGTGAATGTGATAATTTTTCTGATGCATTTTTGCACACAAGCGTAATTATTATAGCTTCCACGTAAAATTTTGTTGGTATACCCTGTATAGTAATGCTTAGATTCATTTACACCGCATCTTTATTTTCTAGTTTATAGTATTTTTTATAGAACTAATTAACAAACGTTTAACCAATTTATTTTATTATTAAGACTTAAATGTTTTATAGAATTTGAATCAGAACATTTAACTAGATTGAAAAAGAAATTGGTAAAATGTTCTGTTCATCGGTCAGTTTTTTCGCAAACCATAATGCAACCGTAAATTTAGAAATAACACACCCATAATAATAAGTTGTAAACGAATAAGTATAAGCCTTAATATCTCAAGTACATGACAAATGATTAATGGTATATCTTGATATAATTCGATTCATACAAATCGATTGTAGAGGAATATGTGGCAATTAAAAAAATGTGCCCACTACATTAAGTGCTACAGGTAAACTGGTTACTGTACCTGTTCTTGTTGAAAAAAATTAAAAATACTCTTATTCCATACTAATTGCTCTAATAATATTTATATTTCTTTTTCATTATTGATCCTAAGCCAAGTCCAAAACTTTTTTCCTAAGAGGATATATCAGACTTGAAAATTAATTATAATTTTATAATATAAAAAGCACAATCCAATTTGTTGTAAATGAGAGATAATTAATCAATACAAATATCCAAAGTCAAGGGAAATTTCAAGTAAACACTTTATGTCATTTTTCTCTCACTTGACATTCATTTTATTATTTTAAAATAGTGTTTAAAATGAGTAAAAACTTAAACTGTGCTTTTCAGTTGAATATATTATATCATTTAAAAAAAAATAATTATATTTGAGTTTGCATAGTTCTTGAATTTCTGATGTATCCTCCTAATGCTAAGTATGACAATTTAAGTTATTTTTATTATAAATAAGTTTCAATGTTAATTAATGCTTCTTCGATTGAACATAATAATTGAAATAATAAATATTATAATTCATTATAAAATAATTGTATACAATATATTTCATTTTAAAGCCATACTATTAATATAATTTGTTTCTTTTTTACAAAATAATAAAAATTTCGGAACAATAATTAAATTTCCTAAAGAAATATGACATCCATTAAAATAATAAATATTTCTAAATATTACAGTAATATTAGACGCTACTAAGGAAATATGTATATATGTACAATTTATAAATAGGTAAATAGATAATCATTTTGTAAATATACTTTCATACAGAATAATGTTAAAATTGTATAAGCACAAAATATCTACAATAGCAGGAAAAAGGTAAGTGATATCATAAAAAATATTAAATCATCAATATTTACTATATCAAAAGTAATATTATTTTATTTCACACATTATTTATAATAAATTACCTTATAAATTGATATTAACCATTTATGCAATGATAATTATGATTTGATTATAATCAAATTGAATCTATTTGTTTTTGGGCCATCCTTTTTATAAGAATGATATTTTATCAAGTAATAATAAAATAACAATAATTTTTACTAAAATGAATTGATAGGGTGAGTGACCGGATATGCTAAAATATTGGTGCTTTGTTGCAAAAACTCATTTCTTGGTTTGCATACTTAAGTTCTGTATTACATTTTTTCTGCTTTCTACCCCGATGTTCTCTAATTTCGTAAGTGTGCCGTAGCGTTGACATACTTACGTCTTATCAATTAAAATAATTGATAATTTATAATAATTATCAATGACTCACAGAACTGGGTATGCCTGGTCATACAGCCTTTGCATATTCGTAACAATTCAGGCCCTGTTGAGAATTTAATTCATCGACACTACAAGCAAAATGGTATCCGAACGTACCCCCTCTTATCCGCGGAATTCTAAAACGATAATGAAGAAAAGAATACAACTTGTGACTTATAAAAGAGGTAACTAAAAATATTATTGACTAATTTTACTATTATGTTATTATACATATGAAGAGTTCCGCTATATAATTTTGGTATCCCTTATTTTATTATACTAAACAAAACAAAATATATAATAAGAAAATTACTTTTAACACAAATGAAAAAAATGACAATACGTCATTGAATATTTATCATTCATATTTGTTAAAATTTTAACAAATATAAAGTTAAACAAATTAAATTTAAGTGATAACTTTGACTTGCAAATTAATATTTCATCTATTTAACTCTTAGACGCATTCATATATACACGTATATGAATAATATATAGAGATTTACTACATAAGTCACACTTATGTTCTCTTATTAACTTCTAGTATTACAGTGCTGTTGTGGTCTGGCGATTAATTAGGTGAACTTGCAAGTCAGGGTAGATATATTCCTATTTTTTTCTTTTTTCAAAATCACACACAATCTTTAATTTTCATTTTAAATTAAGTGTTTTATTACTATTTATAATAGTTAAAAATACCAACTAT